>CAUYTI010047911.1:0-91218 GCA_963575145.1 Galago senegalensis
CATTCCTAGATTTGTATGAAAGCAAGAAACGACTACACTCTTTTGGCATGTAGCAAAATGTCTTTATTTTCCACTCCCTTTTATTGGGAGCTAGTCACGTACACCACATTGATCAATAATCCTAAACATGAAGGAGGTAAATTCTCCATCTTTCTTTATGGCTGCATAGTATTCCATGGTGTACATATACCACAGTTTGTTGATCCATTCGTGGATCGATGGGCATTTGGGCTTCTTCCATGACCTGGCAATTATGAATTGGGCTGCAATAAATATTCTGATACAAATATTTTTGTTGTAATGTGGTTTTTGGTCTTCTGGGTATATACCTAATAAAGGAATTGCAGGATCAAATGGCAGGTCTGTTTTTAGTTCTCTAAGTGTTCTCCAGACATCTTTCCAAAAGAAACATATTAGTTTACATTCCCACCAGCAGTGTAGAAGTGTTCCCTTTTCTCCACATCCACACCAACATCTCTGATTTGGGGATTTTGTCATATGGGCTAATCTTACTGGAGTGAGGTGATATCTCAAAGTAGTTTTGATTTGCATTTCTCTGATGATTAAGGATGGTGAGCATTTTTTCATATATCTGTAGGCCATGCACTGATCTCCTTTAGAAAAATTTTTCTTCAAGTCCCTTGCCCACCCTGAGATGGGATCATTCATTCTCTTCTTCCTAATGGGTTTGAGTTTTCTATGGATTCTGGTTATTAAACCTTTGTCCGAGACATAACCTGCAAATATTTTCTCCCATTCTGAGGGCTGTCTGCTTGCCTTACCTACTGTGTTCTTGGCTGTGCAGAAGCTCTTTAGTTTGATCAGGTCCCAATAGTGTATTTTTGATGTTGCTTCAATTGCCTAGGGGGTCCTCTTCATAAAATATTCACCCAGGCCAATTTCTTCAAGTGTTTTTCCTATACTTTCTTCTAGTATTTTTATGGTTTCATGTCTTAAGTTTAAATCTTTAATGCAGTGAGAGTCTATCTTAGTTAATGGTGAAAGGTGTGGGTCTAGTTTCAGTCTTCTACAGGTTGCCAGCCAGTTCTCCCAGCACCATTTGTTAAATAGGGAATCTTTTCCCCACTCAATGTTTTTAATTGGCTTCTCAAAGATCAGGTAATGGTAAATAGCTGGATTCATCTGTTGGCTCTCTATTCTGTTCCACACATCTATCTCTCTATTTTTGTGCCAGTGCCATGTTGTTTTAATCACTATCAATTTATAGTATAATCTGAGGTCTGGTAACATGATTCCTCCTGCTTTGTTTTTATTTCTGAGTAATGTCTTGGCTATTCAAGGTTTTTTTCTGATACCATATAAAATGAAGTATTATTTTCTCAAGATCTTTAAAATATGACAGTGGAGCTTTAATAGGGATTGCATTAAAATTATATATTGCTTTGGGTAGTATGGACATTTTAACAATGTTGATTCTTCCCAGCCATGAGCATGGTATATTTTTCCATTTGTTAACATTCTCAGCTATTTCTTTTCTTAGAGTTTCATAGTTCTCTTAATAGAGATCTTTCACGTCCTTTGTTAGATAAATTCCCAAATATTTCATCTTCTTTGGCACTACTGTGAAGGGAATAGAGTCCTTGACTGTTTTTTCAGCTTGGCTGCTGTTGGTTTATATAAAGGCTACTGATTTACGAGTGTTGATTTTGTTACCTGAGATGCTGCTGTATTCCTTGATCACTTCTAAGAGTTTAGTAGTAGAATCACTGGTATTTTCCAGATATACAATCATATCATCTGTGAAGAGTGAAAGTTTAATCTCTTCTGACCCTATACGGATACCCTTGATTGCTTTCTTTTCCCTAATTGCGATGGCTAAAACTTCCATTACAACGTTAAAGAGCAATGGAGACAGCTGTGATTTTTAATTGAAGATCCTGAAATCAGGGGACATTTGTCACTGTCTGGAGGTATTTTTGGTTGTCACAACTCTAGGGTTCAGAGTGCTCATGGCATCAAGCAGGCAGAGACAGGGACACTGCCAAGCACCCTTCAGTGCACAGGCCAGCTGCCCACAGCACAGAACAACTGGACCCAAATGGCAACAGTGCTGAGGGAGAAACCCCACCCAGGGAAGCCAAATAGTGAAGTTCAGTCATGGCAGCTATGGAGCCGGGGGCTCAGGTTCGGATCTCAGCTGTCCCACCTAGTGCCCGTCTGACCACGGGCAGCTTCCCTGCTACTCTGTGCCTCATGTCAAGGGAGCTAACATACATCTTAGCGAATAAGAGATCACAGGTTAGTAAAAGGTAAGAGGTCTCCAAGCTTGCCCATTAATCAATCCAGATGGCCACACCTGGGAGTGGGCAGAAGCTGACCTGCAAACTGCTTAGCACTGGACACTGGACATGGCGCCTTTATGTAAAATTTTTCTGACCACCGTTGTCATAATAGAGCTCTTATAAGATGCAAGGCACCAGGCAAAGTGTTTCTTGTGTATTAGTTCATGTTACTGTCACAAAAACATGCCAAGTAGGGCTTTTCTTCCCATTTGAGAGGTAGGAAAACTGAGACTCACAGAGGCTGTGTGCTGGACACTAGGAATATATGAAGCCCAAGGCTCACCTGTGTTCTCTAGGATCTCAGTCTAGTTAGAGAGACAGAAAAACAAACCAACACTATAACATGACACAAGAAAGTGTCATTTCCACTGATGTGCACTCAACAAATAACTGATGAGCACTTATTCTAGGCCAGGGCCTGTCTCAGTCACCTGGGTTCCTGCCTTGGAGTAACTCACAGTCTAATGGACCAGACAGATTGCAGGATAACCAAGCTATGAGCACTCACCAGCGACCATGTGACTTCACACTTCCCGTGTGCCAAGTACTTACAGGCTTGGACTCATTTAGCCTTAAAATTTGTCATGACAAGACAGTATACACTTTAGAGACTAAGATTAAGCAACTTGCCCCGTTGTCTTACCATTCAACTGTGGTTAGGGCACATTTTGAGCCCTGGTATTATCGAACACCCAGAGCTCGAGGTCTTGACTGCTCAGGTAGATCCCTGCCCTGTACTGCAGGCAGCACCTGTGCGTGTCTGGCACCCAGTGGCTTGCCTGGCACCCTTGGTCTCTTTGTTCCAGACACCTTTTAGAATTTTACCCTTGTGGAAGTGATCAGCAATCATCCCTGGGTTTGCTCAACCCTGGGGAGATGAGGTTTCATGGTTCAAGGACAGTGGGACCCTGGGAAGTTTGTTCCTCTGGGGCCCAGATGTGCAACAGATAGAGCAGGATAGCCCCAACACGTCATGCTGGACCTCAGACAGTCTCCGGAGGGCACGTCCACATCTAGATGGGAACTCCTTGCAACCGTGTGGAGTCCTACCTTTAATTAGGAAAATATAGCCTCTGAGAGAGGCTAGGCACGTGTGTAACAAGCAAGAGGAAGAGGAAGCTGGAAATGAGTCTCATAAAAGGTGCTCCCTGCAGGAATCTAAGGGGTAGGGGTCATTCACCTTCCCTGGTTTCCTTCTCAAGCGTCCTTCAGTGGAACCCAGTCCAGTGGCTCCCGGGGACTCTCATCTCAACAAACGACAGGGCAGTGAACACACTGTCCTTGGCACAGATCTCAGGGGTACCCACCTGTATTGCTGGGTTATTTCAGCTGAAACCTCAGTGTTGCCTGAATAAGAAAAAAGCAGCAAGACTGGCACATTTACGTTCAACTCTTTTTTCATTCTATTTATTCCACAAATATTCCCTGAGCCTCTCTCAGATACCAGGCACTGTACTGCAAACTGCAAACGTAACGGTGCGGCCAGCTGGGGCTGTCCGCCGGGAGCATGCTGAATGGAAGCGGTGTTCAGGACTACTGCTGCCGCGGGGTGGGTCACTCTCCTCCAGCAGTAGACAGTCCCGTGAGAGGAGCCAAAGAGCCAGCACATCTAACCAGGATGTTCTTTTCTCTTTTTTGCAAACTTCACTTCTGCCACTTTTTCTTTCTCTCTTTCTTTCTTTCTTTCTTTCTTTCTTTCTTTCTTTCTTTCTTTCTTTCTTTCTTCTTAAGGAATGTTCTGAAATGAGTGCCCAACAGGTCTCCACATTCAGCTGTTGGGTTCTCACGGGCCTCAGATATGGTGGACAGGACTTTCACTAGCGGAGTTGGAAAAGCCTTTTAGGTGGAGATAAATTCTCAGGCAGATGTCAGCAAGATTAGCTGGAAAACTTGGCACGCTCTGGTGTTCAACTATGATCTCCACAAATCATGGATGAATACTAGGGCATTAAATGGCTGAAGCTGAGTTCCTTCTAATCACTCATTCCACAGCTTTTGTTGTATGCCTGGCACTGTGCTAAGTGCCTGACACCGGCTATCCCATTTAAGTCTCATAATATCTCCATGAGGTAGGTATTATGAGTGCCCACGTTGCACAGATAGGGAAATGGAAGCCCAGAAAGGAGAAGGACATTGCCCTAGGTACTTACTGCCCAAGCCAGTAAGCAGCCCTCCATCGATTTAGGTCAAAACCTGGTTCTGGCACCTTCTGCAGTGTGTCCTTGGAATAAGATCACTTCACAGGGTCTTGGTTTTCTTGTGTGCCAGACGCCGTGATGATCCTTATCTCACAGCTGCTTTTAGGCTTAAGTAAGATCATGTTCCCAAAGATCCTGGTCCATAGATCCATAGATCCCTCCAGGACATTCCAATTCTGCTTCCTTCTATGGACCCCTTTGTAACATAGAAAGTACATCACGGCATTGGGAAGGTTGTGAACCACTGCTCTAGAATCAGCTCCCTCTAAAATCAAGCAGGGCTTGCTCTGCCTCATGAGCCCTCATCCCACAGCACACCATTCCTGACCCTCTGGGGGACATCCAGAACAGGGAGTGGAGAGCCCCAGGCAAGCCCAGTTCCCTGGTGAGTGCCCTGAGGGTGCCCACCCTGCAAAGCGGGGTGTGGGAGAGGCAGGAGCTTCCCTCAGCCAAGAATTTAAGGACTCAGCAGCTCTATTTCACATCTCTCTGTGCCTGGGCACTGCTGCTGGAAGCTAGCAAGGCCATAAATGTTTTAAATGTAAGGTAATAAAAATTTGGGAAAAAAACTTGAAATCGTGCCTAAGTGCTAGCTCCTAAAACGGCCTGTTTGTCTTATCTGGGGCCAGGGGAGCTGATCTTAATGGAGTTGCTGGTGTCATTTAGACACCAGGCCCAAATGGCCCCTAACTGCTGGGGTCTCAGGGTCCTAATGTCAGTGTGGGGCCATGGTAAATAAACCTTCCTGAAGATTCAGAAACCCAGTTTGCAGGACAGGAGTTGCATGAGGGGGTTGAGAGATGGAAGTCATAGGTAAAAAGTACCACATGACAACACACTGTCCCTTGTGCAGGATGCTTAAGGAATGCACCATCTTAAGTCCTTATAGCAGCCCTAGGAGATAAGGCCAAGGATTGAGATGTAAAATGTACCTGGAACTTACTGGCTCTGTGATGTGGCTGGCAGAAAGGGTGATGCAAAGTCCATGCCTGGAGCTGCATTTAAGGAAGCCCTCACTCTTAGGCTCATGAAAGTGCAGAGTTGGCACTGGAGAGAGAGAGTTCCTTAAATATTAGCTCTGAGTGCCTTGATTACCTCTCCCTGGCCCTGGCCTCATGGGAGTTACTTTTTCAGACCTGGATGTCTTCAGCAGTGAAGCTGCATCTGACAGCACCGCCACCCAGGCTCACCTCGATGACAAATGGAGGGATTTAGGTCACTGCGAGCACTTCCTAAATGTTAACTGATATTATTACTGGGCAATTTTACACAGGAGGAAACTGAGACTTGGTCTGATCACCCAGCCAGTAGGAAAAATAAGATTTGAACCCAGGTTAGGTTGAGGGGTTCCAAGTGAGGTGATGGTGGAAAGGACGCATCTGAGCTAAGGCCTGGAGATACAATGACATGTGGGGCTGCTACCAGGGGAGGTGGACTGGGCAGCAGCAGCCCTATGGACATGGCAATCACATTTTCAGTTTAACATAGAGGTATATGATGGAAGCCAGCAGCCATGTCCCCCCTAGATTGTACCCCCCCATAACCTGTTGTACACAATCTCAGGGAATTTGTGGACCCCTTTGAAGCCATCCTTGGTCTCCACATGAAAGCAGCTCTTGGTTTCATGGATTTTATATTGCACGGGCGCAGCATAGCACGAATCTGGGCTCAGCACTTTGCATGCTCAGCCCTGCTCACAATTTATGCCTATGCTTCCTTCCCTCCCTTTCCCTTCCACTTGCACTGTCCCTTATCTCCCCTGCTGGGACCTGCTTGGGAGGGAAGGCAAATCCACCTGGAGTTGCCTAGGGCTTCCCTGTTTCCCGGACCCCCTACCTGGGACACTGCTTAGGTGGGTCGGAGTGGTCCAGGCTGGATTCTCCTGTCACGAGCTAAACCCTGGCAGTTCCTCCTGCTCTGGGCACTGCACATGCAGTGGGCTCAGCTAAGGTTACAGAAAAGGATGTGGTAATGCAGAACTGGCATGTGCCAGGGATCTGTGCGTGCTTCTTCCATGGTCCTAGCAATGGAATGTGGTAGGTATCGGGATATGCCCATGCTTTCCCCTTATACTGGAAGACCACTGAGGACAGAGGATAGCAACTCATCTTATTTATATTGAAATACGTGATGGAAAGTGTTCCCAAGAGAAGAGAGAAAAATGTGGACATCAGGATTTCTGCTGGCTCAGCTGGAAACTCTTTGTCAACCGGCTCAAGAGGCTGAGAGCTCAGGAAGCAGATTGTTGGCTGCAATCTGGTAAGAGAGAATGATTACAACACAGAGTGACGGAGAAAGTGAGCCTTGACCGTCTCATCTGAGGCCCTGAATCCAGATGGTCCTTCCTCATTTTACAAGTCAATAGTTTTTTTGGTTTGTTCTTTTATATGTTTTTTCCCAATGCTAGTTTGCCTGGTGCATCTGTCACATGGAACTAAGAGTGCTGACTAATACTGAAGGGAGCAGTCCAGTGGGAGGGAGGGAGGGAGGGAGGGAAGAAGGGAGGAATGTCTCCACTGTGTGGGGAATGCACCGAAGCTTGTGCAGATCAGACAGGACAGACTGATCCTAAAGCCTCTGTGGTTTCTTTTGCTGTGTATCTGAGGCTAAAATGCCACCTCCAGGGTCAGTCTAGGAAGATGGCTTTAGAGCGACAGGGAGGCCGACAGTGGCTGAGGCTTTGGCAGGTGGGGAGGGGTGGCAAAGCCCTGGGAGGTAGAGACAGCATTGGTGGAGGTCTGAGCAGCAGCTCCTGGTGTTTACAGTAAACAGAGTCGGGTGGCTGACCTCCCCCCTGGCCCTCAGAGGGGAGGGGAATGATTGATGGCAAACACATCCCTCCCTCCCTCTCTCTCTCTGGGTTATTAAACAGGGGTGAGGGGATTGGGGATATGTAGAGCCTGAGATGATAGACATTGTGTAATGAGTAAGTATCAACTGGCCCAGAAAGTGGGCTACAGAAGAAAGTCCCACTCAAAGGCAGGGACTAATGACAACCTTGGAGTGACTGTCAAAAGCCTTCTCTTCCCTTGGTTTTTTCCTGTTCCAGTGAAGCTTTATGTCCAAATGAGACAGCGTTACTGTGTTTGCATCTCTTGCTGCTCAAAATATGGTTCCTAGACCAGCTTTATCACCTGGGGCCTTGTAGAAGTACAGAATCTCAGGCATCATCTCACGCCTACTAAATCAGAATCTCTTCTAACGAGCCCCTGGGGGTGAATCTTCTACCCATTAAAGTTTGAGATGCACTGCTATACTCCGCGGCACAGCATGAAATAAGGACAGGTGATTCCACAGCAATGAAAATTGGCCCAGTGTATGTTTTTGGATTGGTTATGAAATATTTGGTGTCAAATGCATTTTTGCAAATTAGGTCTTGTTGAAAAACCACCAAAGGAATTAGCTAGTTAAAACAACAAGAGGAGCAGCAGGAACAAAGACCATGAAGCCTTGCTTTATAACGTGAAGCATCTCCACTTCCTTTAGGAAGTTTATGCTTTTTTAAAATTAAATTTACTTAAATTAAAGCATGACTGTCTAGTGTACCATGCTCGCTATATAGTTTGCATATGTTGAGCTTTTGGTAGTAACAGGAGTCGTGCTAAGCGTCTTACATGCTTGACTTTACGGAATCCTTTATTCCCATATAGCAAATGAGAACATTTAGGAACATACAGGTGATAATCGCTCTGATTTTTATGTTTCATCTTATCTTTTACTTTTTGTTTTGTAATCCTACCCCACCACCTCCAACCCCGCCCCCACCCCACCCTCATCACTGCCAGCCCTTGATGCTCAAGACTTTGTGTTTCCCAAGTTCATTAACTTCTGGTGGGTTACCAATGACTGATGTGTGGTGCTTACCATCCCATCCGGCTGGTATCTGCTGGGATACGAGGCTACTGTACTCCCTGCTCCTAGGATCTTGACTGTCTTGGGACCTAGGACAAGGTGATATATCCAGTTAAGTAATGTGAGTAAGTGATATATCCAGTTAAGTAATGTGGGTAAGTGTTACCCATTGGGGAATTCTGAGTGTTAGGAAATGATTATCCACCTGTCTTGTATGTTTATACACATTCTGAGAGCTGGCTACTTTTGTTTCAGACTGCCTTCTCAAGGATGGTTGCATAGCAAGCAGCCTTGGAAGAGAGAGATATAGTGCCTTTCTCCAGAACAAAAAGCAGATTTGCTTATGATCCAGGATAACTAAGATAATGTCTCTTTCAAAAGTCAAGTAGGCTTTATACTCATCATAAAATATTTGAGTTCTCTAGGTTTGAGATTCCTCTTCTAGGACACCTTACCCAGTCCCCCAAATGTACAACAGTAACTGGCCCTCTTCACTTCCTTCTTTCTGAATTGAAGAGAAGAAATCTGATACAGTCATGTAATTCATGCTGCTTCCTGCACTGTGAATAACAGTCCTTTGTCTCTGACCCAGAAGTCTTGTGACTTCTGCCAACATCCACGAGAAGGTAGCAGGTAAAATTATAAGTATGACAGCAGGGTAAAATCTTAGATTGTTCCCAATTCTTGAAGAAGTCTTCTGGTTCATGGAATTAAATATACAAGTCCTCTATCCTTTGGTAGACCAGGGATGTCTTCTCACTAAAAAGGCTAAAGAAGGTGTCCTGATAATAAAGAGTATAAACGGAGTCAGATGGCTGTGGTTTGAAGCCTGGCCCCTGACTTAGGGCAGTTTTTTTTTAAGCTCACTGAGCTTCAGTATCCTCACCAATAAAATGGGTCTACAAATTATTCCTGCTTTGAATTGGTTGTTATGATGATATTTGAGTTCTCTAAGTCTGAGATTCCTCTTCTAGGAATGAGGCAATGAGGTAAGATTAAATGAGTAAATTATCTATAAGTGTCAGTTTTTGTTGTTACTGCTATTGTCATGATTATTTATCCTCCCGCTAGTCATTCTCCTAGAGACAGTGTCTGAGGCTGCTTGGAACGGGTGACAATGGCCCTTGATAGTGAACGTCCATCTGAAGCTATAAGGCAGCCCCTGCTGGGACCCTGGTCATAGTTCAAGAATGTGTATTAAACAAACAGGGTGGCTCATGCCTGTAATCCTAGCACTTTGGGAGGCTTAGGCAGGAGGGATTGCTTGAGGCAAGGAGTTTGAGGCAACAGAGGGGGACCACATCTCTACAAAATAATAATAAACTAAATACATAATAACCCAGCCATGGTGGCATGTACTTGTAGCACCAGGACCTCAGGAGCTGAGGCAGGGGGATCAGGGTTCGGTGAGCTCTTGCTGCACAGTCCTCTAGCCTGTGCAGAGTGAGACTGTCTCTTTAAAAAAAAAAAAGGCATGTACTAAATACCTGACCTCTGTGTTCTCCCCAACTTTACTATCTTTGTCAGTCAGTTCCTGCTGCCAAAACAAAATAACCATAGACTGGGTGGCTTAAATGGAGATTTTTTTTTTTTGAGACAGAGTTTCATTTTTATTGCCCTTGGTAGAGTACTGTGCTGTCACAGCTCACAGCAACCTCAAACTCCTGGGTCTGAGCAATTCTCTTGTCTCACCCTCCCAAATACCTGAGACTATATGTGCCTGCCATGACGCCTGGCTATTTTTTTGTTTGTTTGTTTAGTAGGCCTGGGACTGATTCTAACCCACCAGCCTCAGTGTATGTGGCTGGCGCCCTAACCACTGAGATACGGGCACCCCATTCAACAGAGATTTATTTTGTTACAGTTCTGGAGGCTGGAAGCCTAAGACCAGGTGCCAGCAGGGTCGGGTTCTGGAGAGGGCCCACCACCTGGCTCACGGCTGCTTTCTCACCGTGTTCTTACCAGGACACTAAACTCCATCACAGGGACCCTACCCTCCCAATCTCACCTATACCTAATTGTCTCTCAAATGCCCCTCCTCCACATACCATCACACTGGGGCTTAGGGCTTCAGTGTGTGAATTTGGGGAGGGAATCCAACTCAGTTCATAGCATTCTCCATGCTTCCACCTTCTGCTTGAGCCCTGGGAGGCCCGCTGCCTTCAAGCGCATCACCATGATCCTTTTCTTTCTGGCTTCTGGTTGGGTGCAGCCAACTGGTGGCAACAAGAGGAGACTGATGGACCAGAGAGGTGTCTCTTCTATGCCATAGCTGCAGCTCTGCAGATGACTCTTACAGAGACAGAGCTGGCTCCATTCAGGTGACCACCTCTCCTTTGCCTACTCAGGCCCCACGTGGGGGCAGTGGCCCATAATTGACAGCCTGGGTGCTTTGTTGTCCCTTCTTGATGTCTTTCCCTAAGCTTGGTCCACACTTTAGTAAGCAGTCCCCTCAAATAAATCATCTTGAGTTCCCCCTTTTGAGTCTGCCACCTGTTTCTAGCCAAGAACCTGTCTACTAGAGCATCCAAGTGTCCCTGTCACAGCCCAAGCCCTGAAAGGCAGGCACTAGCTGTCCTGAAAGCGTGCTGAGCACAACTGACCAACACCTATGCTGTCATCTGAGCAGCAGTTTTCAAACTTCTTGGTTTCAGGAACTCGTTACATTCTTTTTTTTTTTCTTTTTGGTGTGGAGGGAATGATAGAAATGTTCTTTATTTTGTTTTAGATAGTTAATACATGCAGTTGTGAAAAACTTTTTTTTATTGTTTGAGATTCATTGAGGGTACAAAGAATTAGGTTACACTGATTGCTTCTGTTAGGTAAAGTCCCTCTTATAATCGTGTCCTGCCTCCAAGACATGTGCCATACACTGTGACCCCCCAATCCTTCCCTCCTCCCCTCTCCCTGCTCCCTCATTCCCCTACCCCTTACCATGTATTAGCTCATCTACTGCCTTCATATTAGAATTGAGTACATTGGGTTCTTGCTTCTCCATTCTTATGAAGCTTTACTAAGAAGAATGCGTTCCACCTCCTTCCAGGTTAACACAGAAAATGTAAAGCCTCCATCTCTTTTAACATCTGAGTAGTATTCTATGGAATACAGTTACCACAGCTTGTTAATCCATTCCTGGATTGATGGGCTTTTAGGTTGTTTCCACAATTTGACGATTGTAAATTGAGCTGCGGTGAACAGTCTAGTACAAATGTCTTTATGATAAAATGATTTTTTTCTACTGGATAGATGCCCAATAAGGGGATTATAGGATCAAATGGGAGGTCTAATCTGAATTCTTTGAGGAGTCTCCATACTTCCTTCCAAAAAGGTTGTATTAGTTTGCAGTCCCACTAGCAGTGTAAAAGTGTTCCCTTCTCTCCACATCCATGCCAGCATCTGCAACTTTGAGACTTTGTGATGTGGGCCATTCTCACTGGGTTAGGTGATATCTCAGGGTGGTTTTGATTTGCATTTCTCTGATGATTAGGGATGATAAGCAGTTTTTCACATGTTTGTTAGCCATTTGTCTGTATTCTTCAGAGAAGCTTCTGTTCATGCCTCTTACCCAGTGATACATAAGGTTGTTAGCTCCTTTTCTGTTAATTAATTTGAGTTCTCTGTAATCCTAGTTATTAAGCTTTTGTCTGATTCATGATATGCATATATCTTTGCCCATTCTGAAGGTTGTCTGTTTGCTTTGGTTGTTGTCTCCTTAGCTGTACAGAAGCTTTTGAGTTTAATTAAGTCCCTTTGTTTATTTTTATTGCTGTTGGAATTGCCACAGCAGTCTTCTTCATGAAGTCTTTCCCCAGGCCAATATCTTCAAGTGTTTTCCCCACACTTTCTTTAAGGAGTTTTACTGTTTTATACCTTAGATTTAAATCTTTTATTCATGTTGAATCCATTTTTTTGTGTGTTGTGAAAGGTGCAGTCCAGTTTTAGTCTTTTAACATATGGTTATCTAGTTCTCCCAGCACCATTTATTGAATAGGGATTCTTTTCCCCAGTGTATGTTCTTGTTTGGTTTATCAAAGATCAGATGGCTGTAAGAGGTTAGTGTCATCTCATTGTTTTCTACTCGGTTCCAAATGTCTATATCTCTATTTTTTTTTTTGAGACAGAGTCTCAAGCTGTCCCCCTGGGTAGAGTGCTGTAGCATCACAGCTCACAGCAACCTCCAACTCCTGGGCTCAAGCGAGTCTCCTGCCTCTGCCTCCCAAGTAGCTGGGACCACAGGCGCCCGCCACAACACCCGGCTATTTTTTGGTTGCAGCCATCATTGTTGTTTGGTGGTCCCAGGCTAGATTCAAACCCGCCACCTTAGGTGTATGTTGCTGGCGCCTTAGCCACTTGAGCCACAGGCACCGAGCCAATGTCTCTATTTTTGTAAAAATTATTGAGAACCTCAAATAGTTTTTGTTTAAGTGAACCACATCAATCTATAGTTACTATATAGGGAATAAAAATGAGAATTTAAGATATTTAATTATTCATATAAAAATAATAAATACTATTTTTATGCCAATACCATGCTATTTTGATCACTGTAGACTTAATAGTATAACCTGAGGTCTGGTAACGTGATGCCTCCAGATTGTTTCTTATTTTGTAGAATTGTGTTGGCTATTTCAGATTTTTTTCAGGTTCCATATGAAATGCAGAGCTATTTTTTCAAGATCTTCAAAGTATGACATTGATATTTTAATGGGGATTGCACTGAATCTGTAGATTGCTTTGGACGGTATGGACATTTTAACAATGTAGATTCCTCCTAGCCATGAATGTGGCATGTTATTTAATTTGTTAACACCCTCTGCTATTTCTTCTCTCAGTATTTCTCCCTGTAGAGATCCTTCATATCCTTTGTTAAGTATATTCCTACGTGTTTCACTTTATTTGATGCTGCTGTGAAGGGTCATCAAATCATTTTATTTGATCCTCAGCTTGACTGTTGTTAGTGTGTATGAAGGCTACTGATTCATAAAAATTAATTTTATATCCTGAAATGTTACTATATTTCTTGATCACTTCCAGATGTCTCCTTGGTGTTTTCTAAGTATAAGATAATATCTTCACCAAAGAGTGATAGTTTGACCTCCTCTGTCCCCATGTGGGTACCCTTACTATCCTTCTCTTGCCAGATTGCATTGGCTAAGCCTTCCGGCAGTATGTTGAGCAGTGGTGGCGATAGTGGCCGTCCCAGTTTGGTTCCAGTTCTAGGTAGGAATGCTTTTTCTTTTTCTCCATTGAACATGATATTGGCTGTGGGTTTCTTGTAAATAGCTTCTGTCAGTTTGAGAAATGTCCTACCTGGGCCTATTTTCTTAAGTCTTGATGCTGGATTTTGTCAAATGCTTTTTCTGCATCTACGGAGGATCATATGATCTTTGTTTTTATTTCTGTTAACGGGAGAACAGAACTGAGTACCTAGAGATGAAATGAGCCCCATATCACAATCTGATCTTCAATAAAGCAAATACAAATAATGAAGAAAATAATTCCTATATAATAAATGGTGCTGGGAGAACTGGTTAGCCCCACGTAAAAGACTGAAACTGGACTCGCACCTCTTCCCACTTAAAAAAATTAACTTTATGAAGGGTAAATGGCTTAAATCTAAGACATGAAATTATAAAAATGGTACAAGAAAGTGTGGCAAAACTTTGACTCTTATCAGCCTTGGAAATGAATTTAGGAATTCGTGATCCTATTGACAATTGCTGCAACAACACAAATAAGTAAATGGGACCTGATCGGGTGAAACAGTTTCTGCACAGCTAAGGATGCAATCAACAAAACAAAAAGACACATTTCAGAATAGGAGAAGATATTTGCATACTACCAATCTAACAAAGGGCCAATAACCTGAATCTACAAAGAACCCAAGCAAATCAACAAGAAAAGATCAAATAACACCATTAAAAAGTAGGCAAGAGACATGAACAGAGTCTTTCCTCATGAGAACAGAGTAATGGCCAACAAACTCATGAAAAAATGCTTGTCTAATCATCAGAGAAATGCAAATCAAAACAACTTTGAAATATCACCTAACCCCAGTGAGAATGGCCCACATCACAAGGTCCCAAAGCAACAGATGCTATCTATCATGAGTACAGAGAGAAGGCAACCTCATGCACTGTGGGTAGAACTGCAAATGAAGTACAGCCTTTATGGAAAGAAGTATGGAGAGTCCTTGAAGAACTAAAAGCAGACTTATCATTTGATCCCGCAATCTCCTTACTGGGTATCTACTCAAAAGAAAAAAGGTCATTTTCCATAGGGTATTTGCACTCAAATGTTTATAGTAGCTCAAGTCACAAGCATAAAGATGTGGAAACAACCCAAAGGCCCTTCAACCCATGAATGGATTAGTAAACTGTGGAATATGTATACCATGGAATACTATTCGGCCATAAAAGATGGAGACTTTGTATCTTTTGTAGCCACCTAGAAGGATTTGGGGAGCACTCTCCTAAGTATCACAAGAATCAAAAAACAGGCTCAGCATCTGTAGCTCAAGCAGCTAAGGCACCAACCACATACACCAGAGCTGGTGGGTTTGAATCCAGCCCAGGGCCACTCAACAACAATGACAACCACAATGAAAAACTAGTGGAGTGTTATGGCAGGCACCTGTAGTCCCAGATACTTAGGAGGCTGAAGCAAGAGAATCGCTTGAGCCCAGGAGTTAAAGGTTGCTGTGAGCTGTGATGACGCAGCACTCTACCCAGGATGACAGCTTGAGGCTCTATCTCAAAAAAACAAACATACAATTCTATATATTCAATACTAAGTTGAAACTAGTAGATTAACAACTACAGGCCCACATGAGAGAGAAACACAACTAAATTCAAGAAGTGGTGGAGGGAGTTGGGTAAGTTCCCACCCAATGGGTACAATGCAGAGATATATGGCCCACTTCCTGGGTGAAGGACACGACTGCAACTTGGACTTTATCTCTCAAATGAGAACAATGCGACCTAATCATATGTACCCTCATATACACAGAAATAAAAGAACAAAAACAATACATACGAAGACAAAATATTTCATGGAGAATAATTAGGTTTTCTAAAAAAAACCAAACAAAATAGTGAAAAGAATGCAATTGCTTTACATTGTTGCAGATCTTTAAAAATGTCTGGCTTGCCAGATACAGTGGATCATCCTGTCATTGTAGCACTCCGGGAGGCCAAAGTGGGTGGATTGCTTGAGCTCAGGAGTTCAAGCCCAATATGAATAAGAGCAAGAGCTGTTGTGGGAGCCAAACTAATTAACTCAAGTCACAAGTCAAACTACCTCCTTTTGTTGTTTATTCAGAACAACAGGCCACCGCACACCAAGGACCTTATCATACCTAGGTGTTACAGCCCACATCCTGACCCCCTCCCCTTTGTCCCACTAGCCCCCTTGTGCACACAGCCCACATCCTGACCCCTCCCCTTTTTGCACTCGCCACTCTACTCTGCACTCACCCCACTTGCTACCTTTATCCCTTCCTTCTCATTCGCTCACCTGAGACAAAGAAGACTCATCCCTGAGCTAATCAACCCTGAACACAACCACCCTGTACCTGTCAGTTTAGGACAGACATGGTTTACCTACCAATAAGGGGTTGGGGTGGGATGGTCTAATGGGAGGGAAGAGGGAGAGGTATAAAGGGACTTTCTGGATAGTCTGTAAGGGCTGTTCCTGCTTTTTCTTAAAGGGCAGCCCAGGCTCTGAGCTTGAATGAATAAAATTCCTCGTGCCTTTGCAGCGATGTTTGGACTCTCAGAGTGGTGCTTGAATTGAGTCTGGGGGTTAACACTGTCTCTACTACAAAAAAAAAAGTGAAAGAAATTAGCAAGGCATGGCAGTGGGCTCCTATACTCCCAGCTATTGGGGAGGCTGACAGGCAAGAGGAACTCTTGAGCCCAAGACTTTGAGATTGCTGTGAGCTATGACACTAGGATACTCTCTATCCTCTTCTGCCAAAAAAAAAAAAAATCTTTGCTAGAAAATAGGTAGATTCTCATATGGGCATCTGCATTCAATCTGTTGTGATATATTGTTCTGGTTGAAGCATATGAGAAAATATGAATAATGCTGTCCTGGGTATTTTGAAACATTTCCACGTATAATATTTTTAAAAATTTCTAATGATACCACCAATTTCATCAGGAGTCTTTAATTCCTGGGAAGCTGTCAAGCTCAAAGTGGCGGTTACACATTTTCCACAATTCTAATTTTTTTTTTTATAAAAACCCTAATTTTAAAAATGCAACAAATCCTGTCAGGTTTCCTTAATTTGACAAGTTTGTTTTGTCTCATGTTCAAGAACATATTTGTGAGATACCGAAGACCAAGTAACGCTAGTCATCTGGCAGTTGTTCTTTCAGGTAAAAATGGTGCTCCATTAAAGACAGGTGCTAGTTCAGCTTGCAACTCAAAGGTTGCAGTTGTCATTGTGGTTTAGCTGACCTGGGCTGATTTGAACCCACCACCTTGGTGCATGTGGCTGGCACTATAAACACTGAACTACGGGCACCAAGCCAGAAGGTAATGTTTTAAATTACTTAGCAACAGTAAGTTTTAAATGATTGATACTTTATTTATCCAGACACAGGGTGAGAGCTTTAAAGTTATAATATGTGAATTTAAGTAAAAGTCTTGAGTTTCACTATTGAAACTTCCGTAGCTGGAAGTCAGAAGGGAACTGAGTGGAGAAAAGACAGGGTCATGGCTGAATGCCTTAAAGACGCAAGTAGATTTTCTATCTGGCTGGACTATGTTGATAACCTCAAGCACCCGAAATATGAGTATCTCCGCTTCCTCTGATTCATGTACTGACTGCAGAAAGAGGGTCACCAGGAGGGTTGGCTGTGTCTCCTCTGCCCTAAGGTCTCTCAGAAGAGTAACATCAGGCCCACTGCCCATCTGGAGGAGCCAGAGCGCAAGGTCAAGGCCCTAGAAAACCAGCTGAGAGATATGGTACAGATTAAGCCCAGAATGAAGTCCCAAGTGGATATGCCCTTGGATGTGGACACAACTCAACAACCAGCTCACTTCTGACAACTGAAGGAAGGTTCCCTATGGGAGTTCCTAGCAGTGTAGTGAATGTTATTCAAGGCTCCCTGAGTGTCCTGTGAGGAATCCAGGAATCTCCTGTCCTCCAAATCCTCCTGGGCAAGGGCATAACCTGTGAGTCCAGAGTCCTATCTACAGGAATTCCCTTGTGCTCATGATCAGAGACAAAGACTCTTCTGCTTAGTATGAAGATTCAGGAAAGCAACTGATCACTTAATAATTATATTGATTAGGGAAAATGACGCTTCAGTTATGCTCTGTTGTCACAGTCTTTTCATTGGGACTTTTGTTTCTGTTTTTTCCAGTAAATATATTCAGCTTACAAAAACCAAACCAACAAACAAAAACACTGCCTAAAACACCATGGGAGAGTTCATGAGAAAACAAGACAGCAGTGTACCTGGCTACCTTGCTGAACTTGATGTTGACCACAGATCTAAATGTAAAATGCAGAAATTCAAAGTGCAGTGAGGTCATCTCATCCTTGGTGCCCAGTCAAACCCTTTGGATTCTCAGAGCTGGAAGCATCAATAAGAGATTTTTGCATGGTGAACTAGGTACTCTAGGCTTCCTCAGAGCTGGGGCAGAGCCCTGGTGAGCTGTTTTAAAGCATTATCCTGACACCTTAAAATGAATAAAGGATTTATTCAGGATTATTGTGACAGGTGTTAAGACTATAAAACTGGGGGAGAGAGATGGGACTCAACTCTAAATACAGCAAAGACAGCTAGGGATTTAGAGCCAACCAAAGGACAGAGGGTGTCAATGGATGGAAAGTCACTGAACACAGACATCAAGAGTAGGGCAATTCTTGCTAAACCAACTTAAACAGGATTCTTGCTGAAGGCAGGTCAAAAACTGAAACATCAAAGGTGAAGGAAGAGGAATTTGACCAAATTGTGAAGGTGTTCAGAGAGCAACCACATGGATATTCTCCCTAAGTTGATTTAGTAGGATTTTTGCTGCAGCTGGACCAAGAAGGTCAATGACAGGCTTTAGAGATGAAGCTGAGGCCAAAAGTAGGCTTAGAAGAGTCTGTCTAAAGTTGGGCCAAGGAGAGATCTTCTATCAGCGGGGTTCAGGAGCTTCTTCTCCCCACACACCATCCATGGACACCAGATCAGCTCTGTTTGTATCTGTTTTAAATTGAATTTATGATTCTTCAGGTGAAAAAAAGGATTGAGTACATGGAGAGATATTCCATGTACATAGATGGAAAGGGTCAATGTCGTCAAAATGCCAGTTCTATCCAACTTGAGCGAGTGATTCAATGCAATCCTAATCAGAATCCCAGCAAGCTATTTTGTAGATATCAGCGTGCTGATTTTAAAGTTTATATGTGTAGAGATAAGCACCCCATGCTCAGACGTGGTAGTTCGCTTCATGTGCTCCTCCAGGAGAATGGCTCTGGGAAAGATTTCTTTGAAGATCGAGTTTCTGTGAGTGGCCTATAGATATGCAGAAATACTCTCACGAAGAGATCTGGAGAGCTAGACCTGGCGTTCCTCAGCCTTCACACTGAATTGTAACCTTAATGGTAGCTTCCTAATTTTACTTCACTTCTTTTTAGCTGAGTTAAATTTTTACTGAATGTTTGAAAGTATGTAAGATAATCAGTAAAGTCAGGCCTGGTCGCTGACCTGAGCGAGTCTCGACCTCCCTTCAAATCAATCATCCCGTCTGCAGTTCCTTTTCCTTGTGTCTCCGATCAGAGGCTCTGAGAACACTTCCATATATGGAGAGCCCAAAGATCCAGAATAGGAAGAACAATGTCAGAAGACCAAACTATCATGACATTGTGGTATTGGTAAAAGCACACATAGGTCCATGGAGCAGAATGGAGATCCCACAAATGGACTCACACAAACATAGTCAACTGGGCTTTGACAGAGGAGCACAGACAGGATAAGGTCGTTTTTTTCAACAAATGGTGCTAGAAACATTGGATATCCACGTTTAAAAACAATGAATCTGGACATAAATTTTACATTCTTCACTGAATCATACAGCTTGACTTGATGTTGGTCATAGAGCTAAATGTAAAATGCACAACTATAAAACTCCCAGCAAGTAATGTAGGAGGAAATCTGGATAACAATGGATTTGGTGTTGACTTTTTAGATGCAACAGCACAGGCACATTTAACAGGTTTCTGGCAAATGTTACCTTTTTTTATGGTGAAATTCTTTTGTGTATATGGGCAAAGAAAATTTATTTGCTGTTGTGAATGAATTACAGATAAATGTTGTTGTTGTTGTTGTTGTGATTTAAATTAGGTTAATATTGCAAAAAAATGTTGGATTTGTTAACCAATATTGTTCCTCTCTCCCTCCCTCCCTTTCTTCCTTTCTTCATTTGTATAGGAGCAAAGCCAAACATTAACTCTAGTAATGATGGTCTGCCCCATGGGGAGAACCAAATAATCCCTCCAGCCTGGGGCTATGTCTGAAAGACAGTGGGGCCTTGGTAGCTTCTCAACTCAGACAATGAGGGCCCTTGTCCAGGAGGAAGAAACCGGCCTGAGAGTTGGAATCCAGGCAAGCCAGAGACCACAGATGAGCTCTTCTCCCCACCCCCACGGAGCTCTCTCCTGGGTCTTTGGAGTCTTTCTCTTCTCCGAGCACTGCCTTCTGGCCAAGGGAGAGCTGGATGAGTTGTCCTGTGCAAACAACAGAGGCTTACTGTAGAAGGTCAGACAGAAAGCACGATGTGACTCAGCATCCATGGAGCCCCACAGGAGCCCTGTAATGCTCAGGGACCTGAGCTGACTCAATCTGGTCACCTGGTGAGTGAGGTGGCACCACAGCTGGGCCTGATGGACAACACACACGACAGAAGTGGACCTGGTGGGGACCTCATGACTGTCTAGGGGAAGAGCTATCCCTCAGGGGCTCAAAGTGCAGACCTAGTCTTTTCAGATCTTTTTCAAAAAACAGAACATCTGTGTTGTTATGGGAAACCCCTTGATTTCTGAATGGTGGCAATTAATTCAACACATTTCAAGGCCCAGGTAGGTCAAGTGCAGTGTGGGGGCTGTCATAGTGCCTTGGTGTTCCTTCTAGAAAGCAGGAAGGATTGATGAATTGTACTGGAGGGAGGAATGAAAGCTCTTAAAGATTACAACAGTTTTTAATAAACAGGGACTCATCAGTCCAAAGCAAACACTGGCTTTTCCTTCTCTCAAACTAATATTCAAAGATTTTGGTTAAAACAAATTTAGCAACTGGATACACCCAAGGGACATATTTCAATATTTAGGCTATACACTCGGCTTTGATCTAGAGAAACAGGAAGAGCCTGGGAAAAGTCAAGTGAAAGTTAAGAGGCCTGAAAGCCAGACAGCAGAGGATCAGCTGCTGAGGCTTTTTCCCTCAAACTAAAGCCAAGGGCTGAAAAACAGCAATGAGAAACAGGTAAATTACTGGAAAATGCTGAGTAATTGAAAGTCCCTAAAAAGAAATCTATCAAAGGAACGCAAACATTAAGAAGAAAAGCCCGGTTGATAAATCCCCCAATTGAGCCTAGAAACGCCAGTAAGGCTCTACCCCCACCACATCTTGGCTCTCGGGAGAGTGGAGTTCAAATCCCAGCTTTTCCGTTTGCCAGCTACTATGATCTACGGCAATATTTGAATTTCACTGGGCTTTGGGTCTCTCATACATACACCATCTCCAGGGTTATTATGATCAAGGAGTGAGATAAACACAATAACTCTCCATTGCTGAATGTCTACTTTATGTCAGAAGCCCCTGACATACTAGAGGTGCTAGACTAATGACGGATGTAATGGTGCCATTCACATCATCACTGTCATTTTTACTGTGCACACCTCATGGTCCTAGGGTGGGAGGCAGCTTTTCCGTGTCATATCATCAACCATCCGGGGAAGCCTGCCTGAACAATCTGGCCCCACAAGTATCATCTTCTAAAACATACGTAGGTGTTCTTGTCCTTGGGCTCTTAATCCCTGAATATACTAAGCAGTCTGAAATGAAAAGGGATTGTCTTTCTTTGCAAGTAGATTTGAAGATTTCTCTTCTCTGTTTATTACTTCTCACACAAGTACCGGGCATGTAATACCGGATAAGCAAATGTTGTAAAAAGATAAGTTTACTGTGTTTCCCCACTACAAAAGCAATTTAAGCTTGTTATAATAAACTCAGAATGTACAGGGAGGTAGGAAGAAGAAGTAAGCTCTGAAGGGCAGTGGACGACACTAAATTGGTGAAGAATTTTTGAAAAGCAAAATGCAAATTCCAATCTGGAAACTGTAAGACCGGAGGGAGGCTGCTTTCTTTGTAAAACTCCAGCAAGCGGAGACATATGGTGTATTTGGTTTTCAATTGTTCCTTGATCGTCTCAGCATGCCCTGGGACTTCCATGGTGCCTGGTAGATAGGAGATGTCTGGTAAAGGTCTGGGCATGGCACTGCCAACCTTCCTGGGCCAGAATGAGTGCAGAAACGTTGGGGTAGGGTAGCTTCTGATTACTATATAATCTGAGTGTGACAATGGCAATTCGTGGGCAAGAGCTAGGGATGTGAGAGGCAGCCCTATAGGCCCAAATGCCAGGAACGCTTCCCATGGAGAAATACTACAGTTAGTGAAGGTGGCAGAAAAGGGAAACTGGTAAGAAGGCAAGATGCTCAATATCAAAATAGAATTATGTGCATGATTGTTCCAGGAGAGTTTGGAAAAACATCCAGCCCCACAAGTTAATTAGGTGGTAACCTAATGCTATTAGACCAACAGCACCACGAAAGCCTTAGAATCAGTCACTCTATTCTTTGCTTTACAGATGTTTATTTTAATTGTTGTCCTGCAAAGAGCTTATGTGATGTATACATATAATGTGATAAGAAAAAGAGGATTGTATTTTTTCCCTAAAGATAGGTATTATTTGTAAAGACGGTTGATAGTTTGAAGAATGAAATGATTGAAAGGATTACTTAATGATTAGTGGAATAATGGATCGTGATGGAAACTAATTTTAGGGACAGTCGTTCTCTCACCTGCTCCTCATACTTAATCTCAATGGGATCAGGAGGTTTATAAAGAGTCCTTTATCTTTCTCCAGGTCCCACCAATCCGGCAGGTGGTTTGTTAGTCCGTGAGGGCCAGGTGAAATAGAGAGGCCTTCTTATCAGCCAGCACTGGTGCAGATACTATCACTGAGCCCCAGCCCTACACAAGGGTCTCAGCCAGACCTGCGTTCCACTCCTGGTCCCCCTAAGATTCCCCCACAGCCATCTGATAAGACGCATTTAGCTGTCTAGTTTGCATGGTCCTGACAATTTTCATTCAAAACATATGCAAATCCTGAGGGCAGGTTGCTGGGGACAGAGGTTGTGGTGAAATGCTTCTAAACTTTTAACCAAATGATTCTATTAACCCCAAGAAGAGGAGCTTTTGATTTAGGCCTCAATTTGCATCAGAAGGACAGTTAGGCCCCTGTTCCTTTCTACTCCCATCTGGAGGCTTATCTCATCTCTGAGAAAGTGGAATTAGCCAGATGACCTGGTGACTTTCGCAAAGTCCCTGGACTCCTTGGCTGCTGGAAAGGTGGCCACTGAAGCACCCTTTTAGTTTACCAGCTTGTCCTGTGTGACAGGGAGTCTGGGTAAGTTCCAAGCAGGTGCCTAAGCCACAGACAGTGGTCGGAGCTGGCACTTACTGGAAGCAGGCCTCTGGGTCCCCTGGGCACCTGCCCTGAGTGTTTATACAGTGGCAGGACCCACCGGGTGAGGCATTAGTGCACAAAGAGAAAATGCCACGCAAATGCCACTGAGGAATCAACTCCTTGAAACAGCACGTCTGGGGCAAACTGACATCTTAGCAGGGGGAAGGGGCTAGTCTCCAGGGAGGACAAGGGAATTTCGCAGAAGCCCTCCTCGGGTGGGCCTGGGGGGCTCAGCCTATCATCTCCTAACTCCCAGACAGAACATCTGTCCAGCCCAGTGGTCCTGGCAGTGCCTGCTTCACCGGCATTAGCCTGCATGGTTACACCGGGCCCTGTGCTTTTAAGAACCCTGTCCTTGATTTAACGCTCTGTTAATGCTGTCTTAAAATCCTTAGTGAGTTTTCAAAAAGGGGTTCCATGTTTCTAATTTGCACTGGGCCTCATGAACTATGTAGCCCTCTTGGACTTGGGTTACAGCATGGGGCTGGTGGCGTCCTCCATAGTATTGGGGACTGCTGAGGTCACTTCAACCCCTTAGCTTGGCATTCAAGGCCCTTTCCAGTTTAGATTCCTGACTGCCTTGCCAATTATCTGCCCTCCCACATCCTCAGGACCCTGTTGTCTGCAGCCAGAGATTCTGCCATGGTTTGCACTTCTTCCCTGTGCCCGCTAAACCTTTCCCTCTCCTCACCTCCCTGCAGACTCCAACCCTTCCTTCAGACCTGAGGGGAAGAATCTTTTCTCCCCTAAAGATTTGTCTGGCACCCTGCAGGTAGAGATACTAGTTCTTGTCCTCAGTGTTTTCAGAGCCCTTGCTGTCTCAGCTGGGGCTCTTAGCACATAGCAGCACGATGATGTTTTTGTCTGCAAAGAGTTCTTCTGAGCAAAGTATCACGAGAATGGAGAAAAAAAAAGTATCCAATGTACACACCCCTATTATAAGACTAATTTAAACCTTGTATATGAAAGCTATAACCAAATAGCCTTATAACCATTTTTTTTAAACAGTATCTCACTCTGTTGCCCAAGCTAGAGTGCTATGGTATCACCCTAGCTCACAGCAACCTTAAACTCCTGGGTTCAGGTGACCCTCCTGTCTCAGTCTCCTGAGTAGCTGGGACTAAATGTGTCCGCCACAACGCGGCCACATAGTTTTTCTATTTTTAGTAGAGATGGGATCTTGCTCTTGCTTAGGCTGGTCTCAAACTCTTGAGGTCAAGGTATCATCATTATTTTTATAGGTCATCTAGCTATGAAGAATATTTTGCTGGAGAAATATCCTATTTAACAAGTCCTTTCAAGGCAAGCCATATTCTTTTCCCCATTCAGCAGTCCAGACCAGGATGGTTAGTGACTCACCAGCTGGTGGCTGAGCACAGCCACAGACAGGTAGGTCAGTCACTGAGGGCGCCCCTGCCCAGGGACGGCGTGGAGACGGAAACCCAGCAGATGCTCTGCTTACCGAGCTCTGCCCACTTGGCAGGAGAGGCCCTAGGGGAAGGATGCCTTTTTAAAAGTTTGCTGAGTAACCATAATCCTTAAGGGTGTAACAGGAGACTTGGGAAGCTGCTCCCAGGACAGCCTGCCCATCCTCCTTTCTGGCATTCTGATAACGAGCTCCCTTTTCTTTGCTCAGGAGGTGTGTACCCCTGAAAACTGCTGCCTGTATACCTGGGCTATAACAGTAAAAGTTTCAAAAATATTCAGTGCATCAAGAACTCACTTGTGTTTTCACTTTATATAGATTATTTTAGGGTGAAAACAACTAAAAGTGTCTTTACAGCTATATCAACTAAAAGATATATGTATGTAGCTCATTGACGAATTTCTTTTTTTCGAGACAGAGTCTAACTTTGTTGCCCTGATAGAGTGATGTGGTATCTTAGCTCACAGTAACCTCAAACTCTTGGTTTCAAGTGATCCTCCTGCTTCAGCCTCCCAAGTAGCTGAGACTACAGGCACCGCAACGCTCAGCTAGTTTTCCCATTTTTTTAGTAGGTGAGGGGTCTCACTTTGCTCAGGCTGGTGGCAATCTGCCCGTCTTAGCCTCCCAGAGTGCTGGGACTACACGCGTGAGCCACCCCAGCCAGTTTCCTGATGATCTTTGGAGATAAACGTGCTATCTATCTAGTGTATATCTAAGAGTAGGAGTCTTACGTGGCAATCCCAGTATGTATGCAAAGGACATCAGATAAGGACTTGTCACGTGTGGGCAGAGAGAAACGTTCTCTCCCAGGTCCTCCCACTTCTAAGCAGGCACTCTTTCTAATGCTTGTTTCTTTGAGGCCTTTAGAGAGTAGGAGAGAAGAGAAGAGACAGTGTCACTCCATGGGGCAGCAGCAGGAGCAGACGATGAAAACTCCTCTGCCACTCACGTATTTTGTTCTTGGGAGACAAACTCTGAGTCTCTGCAATCTTGATGTCCAGCCACTAACAAAACCATCACAATCATGGTCTCCCATCCTGCCTCCCTCCCACACAGGCCGGGGACAGCAGCCTCAGGAAGCCTGAAGTAGGACTGCCATGAGGGACAGAGTGAGGACAGAGGGGACACAGTGGGAGGACAGAGGGGGACACAGAGGGAGGATGGAGGGGGACACAGAGGGAGGACAGAGGGGGATACAGAGGGAGGACAGAGGAGGACACAGTGAGAGGACAGAGGGGGACACGGCTGAGAGGGACATGGCTGAGGGGGACACAGGAGCCTTTAATCTGAGGCATCACTGAACCCTGGAGAGGGGATGGGAGCAGAGACCCCTCGGCCCACAGCAGGAAGGAAGCAGAGACGAGCTGGGTATAGGAGCAAACACCCTGAGCAGGAATAGGCCAGAAGAGGCCCCCCTGCAGTTCTCAGCCCCTCCCTTAGCTCACGTCTGCCCACCGGGGAAGACCAGTTCCAGCACCCCCTCAGGAAACCACCCCTGTCCTCCACCTCTTCTCTCCCGCGGTCTCCTTGTCCGCCGGCTGTACATGCTCAGGCTCCAGGCTCTGCCTGTCACCCGGACTGTGTGTGCCCCTCACTATCCGCGCAGGTGCTCCTGACTTTGCAGCGGCCACCCCCGGACAAACTCATTGTTGGGTTGAAAATGTCAACAGGCAAAAGCTCGGAGACCACACCTGACCAGGACACTGCAGCTTGGCCGGCCGCCTGGCACGTGCCCAGGACACGGTACAGCCCAGGCTGTGCAGAACCTTCCTGCGCCACCGCTGAGAGCCCAGGTCCAGGCCTCTGCCCAGAAAGAGTCACGACCCAAACTCCAAGCACAATCTCCACCCATGCATGCCGCTTTCACACCCTGTCTCATCCACAAGCAGAAGTTGAACCACAGTGAGTCGGGGACCATACGCACTTAAACGTGTTTTGTTTACAGACGTGGGATCTTTCTGTCTCCCTCACAGAGCAGGGCCGCTAAGGGCAAACCTCTCATCTTCGTGAGGCCCAGCTGGGCCCAGCTCCCCCTCAAAGCTGGACATGGCCTCAGCGGTGCTGTCCCGTGGTCCCCTCATGCCCGGATTCTCCACGGACCCAGCCCCCTTACCCTCGTCACTCCTGCTTGGTAAGAGGGGAACAGGGGTCCTTTCACTCCTGGGTGCCCCATTCCTGAGGTTTCCCACCGGGACACTGATGCCTTTGTCCACTTGGAACAAGGAGCGTCTTATTTGATTCCAGCATTTACAAGAAGGAATGAAGGCAGCCCTATCTCACCGGCATCTGCCCTCCTGGTACTGCAGTCCCAGTCACACTTCAGATTGCGACACACAGATCACTTCCTCAGAAACTTCCCTGACTGTTGAAACTTGGTTGGGCCTTCCTTCCAGATAGATGATTGATTGATAGATAGATAGATAGATAGATAGATAGATAGACAGACAGATAGATAGATAGATATAGAGATAGATAGATAGATAGATAGATAGATAGACAGATAGATAGACAGACAGATAGATAGACAGACAGATAGATAGATAGATAGACAGACAGACAGACAGACAGATAGATAGATAGATAGACAGACAGACAGATAGATAGATAGATAGATAGACAGACAGATAGATAGATAGATAGACAGATAGACAGATAGATAGATAGATATAGAGATAGATAGATAGATAGATAGATAGACAGATAGATAGATAGATAGATAGATATAGAGATAGATAGATAGACAGATAGATAGATAGATAGATAGACAGACAGACAGACAGACAGATAGATAGATAGATAGATAGATAGATAGATATAGAGATAGATAGATAGATAGATAGACAGATAGACAGACAGATAGATAGACAGACAGATAGATAGACAGACAGACAGACAGATAGATAGATAGATAGATAGATAGATATAGAGATAGATAGATAGACAGATAGATAGATAGATAGATAGACAGATAGATAGATAGATACAGAGATATCCCCCCCAGCATTTATCCAATAGCATACTTCTTGGTAGGAGTGCTTTCTTCATTTTTTTATTACAGCAAATGTCAAACTCATACGTAAGTAGATGGAGTGGTGTAACAGATCCCCACACCCCATCAACCAGCCTCATCACTTCTCTACCCTCGCCAGCTTTCCCTCTTGATACACTACTCACTATTCACCCACCCTCCAAATAGACATCTTTGGAGATAACATCCCGGATGTCCCCTCATTTTATCTGCAAAGATTCCAGTATATATCTTTAATAGACAAGCACTAAACTCTTGATTATTTTTACTCAATCCATTTGTAGGATTACTTGTCCTAAGACTGTTTTTACACACACCTAACCTCTCCCTCAGATTACCAACTACACATGTCAGACACTGCTGTTTCAATGTGCCCCCAGAATTCATGTGCTGGAAATGTACTCCCCAATGCAACAGTGCTGGGAGCTAGGGCCTCTGAAGGATGTTTGGGCTGCGAGGGCTCTGCACTCCTGCGTGGATTAACTCTGTCACCAACAGGGCTGGTGGAGCCAGGTCTCACTCCTGTTCCCCTGCTCCGTGAGGACACACTGTTTCTCTTCTCTGGAGAATGCAACAAGGACCATCTTGGAACCAGAGTCCAAGCCTGCTGGTGCCTTGATTTGGACTCCCCAGTGTCCAGATCTGTGGGAGACTAAATTTCTGTCTTTATAAAATATTGTCTTCTCCAGCATTCTGTTATCGTGGCACCAAACAGAGTAGTACCAAGACCTTTTCTGTTTTATCCTGATTGTAAACAGGTGCACAATAATGCAATGAAAAGGGAGAAATTGTAAAAGGAAATTCAGAAAACTGTTTGCAAGGTGGGGACCAGTCAGCCTCCATTCTCCTTGTGGTGATAGCACCCAGAATTTCCTCAATTCTTGCTGTGATTCAAGAATGAATCACAGCCGCAGGGGTACAGCCCTCCCAGCTGCAGTCATGGGACACATGGCTCAGGTCTGTTAATCAGAACCATGCCAACATAGTAATGGGCACATGACCCAGTAAAAAACTTGTGATGCAAGGAGGCTCGCTGAGGGGAGGCACGCACTCTCCCCTGTTGGACAGCACCCTGGAGGAGGAGAGGCTAAGGCCACTGCAAGCCCAGAGTGTGTTTCAAATTGGATCTGACACAAGGAAAGGGGAACCACAGGTGAAGGAACACCAGACACTGGGGAAGGCACCTGAGGGATTGAGTCAGATTTTGCTCAAGTCAAACCTACCTGGGGAGTTGTAGTTTCACTACTCGGTAAAAACTGTGTTGGCTTAAATGAGTTTGGATTACATTTTCCAAGATTTTCAAGTGAAAGATTCCTGTCTGGTTGCAGAAGAGCGGGGAAAGTATAGAGTAAAGAGAAATTACAAAGGGTTGGAGTGGCACAGCGGCATGAGGTAACTGCCAAAATAATTGAAAAGAACAAGTTTTAGCAAGAAAAATAAAGTTTATTAGTGACTTACACAGAAAGCCGGGCCCCATCTCAGTGACTGCAGGCCCTGTGAAAAGTGAAGTTTTGAGTTTTATACACAACTTTGAGGAGCACCAGCTGCTTCTTAGAAGTCTCCCAGAGTCTTAATTAACTCTAGTCTCAAAATGGCCCACTTGCAAAAGGACTTAATCAGTCTCATTCTCACAACAGCCCGGGTCAGCCTGACCAAAACCAATCCAAAATGGTCTACATATGCCTCATCTGCCCTGCTCATACCTAGCTAACTGTCTAACAAAAGCCACTTGAATGATCAATATATCATTTCTTTAGTCTAATCTAGCCTTAGTCTAGTTAGCACTCACAGGTCCTGATTTCTCAGGGGAGATCAAGCCTCCAGGCCTCTGAATCCTCATTTACAAAATAAGGGGAACTAAGTTGTCTCTAAGTGCCCTTTGACTGAGAAATGCTGTGTACTTAGCAGAGAAGGTGGAGTGGTGGGTCTAGACTTCCTTGCTGGAAATAGCATCTGCTTACTAGCATATCTCCTTTTTTAGTTTAATTAATTTTTAAAGCATGTTATATCTTTCAGGAAAAAGAAAAAAGTTTCCTAAATGAGAAAGAGCCCTGCTCAGCATTACATTGTTGAGCAATAGAGACAGTGTTGGGGAAAAAAACATCTGTCCTCATTCCCTGGGGCCCCAGGTTGTAACGTCAGCATTAAGGAAACACAGTCCGATAATGGGCAAGATTAACAGAGATAAGCGTTTTTGGATTTTCTCCAGCAGAGTCTTTGCCTTCTGCAAGAATCAGCTTTCTCTAGCTACTGTGGAAATCACTGTTTCCTCTTAAACAAATGTCTTTATTTCAAACTCCTTATTTTTGAACAGGGTGACTGTGCTCACCTGTTTGAGAGACCAATGTCAGAATAATACTCAAAGAAAACAGAAAATTCAGCTAAATATTACTATCCTGGCTTTTACAATTTGACATGGTTGTCAAATTCTGTTAGGTGAAAATATGCTTATGGAATTGCAACTGGGAATTTGATTTTCTCGAGGAGATTAGAATAAACTGTGGCGGGAAGAAGAGAACAGTCTTGGCAGACACAGGGCGAGGTCCTCTGGCTGCCGACCTCCCGTTTTCTACCCACCCTCCCACGACATCAGGAGGAAAGACTCTTGGACAATTATAGAACCTGCTTCCCCTTCATGTTCTCCTTTGTAGGAAGATGCAGGAGCTGGAAATATTGGTCGTTAGAAAGACAGCTTCTCTGATCTCACTGAATCTGTGTTTATCCAAATCTGTAGTTGTAGAGATTCAAAGAGACCTAGGCGGCAATTTAACAATCCAGATACCAACCCCTCACAAGCAGGCACACCCTTGTGGTGGACAGCACCCAAGACTGCTCCAGTGGCCCCATCTCTTGGCGTTTGCTTCTTGAATAGTTCCCTGCGGAGGTGAATGACAGCCATGTGACCGCATTAGTGTCCTTTGGCTGCTGCAAAATCACCACAAGCTTAATGGTTTAAAACAACACAGATTTATTCTTTCAGAGTTCTGGGGTCACCCATTCAAAATGGGTCACATTGGACTAAGATCAAGATGTCAACAGGGCTGTATTTTCTGGGGACCATGTGGGGGAAGTTCCGTCTCCTTCCCTTCTTCAGCTTTGTGGCCTCCGGCCTCCAGGCACAGCCTGACTTCTGCTCCTGCAGTCCCACCTCCTTCTCTGGCTCTAACTCTCCCGCTCCATCTTTCACTTGTGCCTGTAAGAATTCCTGGGTTACACTGGGCCCACCTGGATAATCCAGGACACTCTCCTCTTCTCAAAATTCCCTTTGCCCATATGAGATGTTTACAGGTCCCTTATTATAGGATGTAGACATCTTTGAAGGGTCATCACTCTGCTTTACCACAGTGACCAACAGAATATGGCAGATGGAATAATGTGTGCTTTCTGTGGCATTGCAACTTCTGTCTTGCTTTCCAGCATGTTCTTCTGGGAAGGGGACCTGCCATGTGTGAGCACAAGCAGCCTGATAGAGAAACCCACCTGGGGAAGAAGGCCAGCACCAGCTTGCCAGCCAGATGGTCAGACATCACCACGGAGTGGACCATCTAGTCTTGGTCAAGTCTGCTAATGAGTACAGCTCCAGCCACCCTCTGACAGCAACCTCATGAGAGACCCAGCCTAGACCCTCCTGGATCCCTGACCCAGTAATAAAGGAGTACTTTTGTTTTAAGCCACTAACTTTTGGAGTGATTTATTATGTATCATTACAATTAACATACCCTTCGGCTTAGCTATTCCACTCTTAAGAATGGATTAAGTTGTACATGGAAAGAATCCTGATGAATTGCAAGAAAAGAATCAGTTATATAGCGCACGTCAGTGCCATGCATTAAAAATTCTGGATAGCAAAGCTTGGCAGAGTTGTCCATTCGTAAAACACTGAAAACCCTGAATAGCATTTTCAGCTATGGAAGATCGGCTCACAGGTAAGACACAGCCATGTCAGGGACAAGCGCTTGTCACTGAAAATCGAGTTGTACAACAGTGGGTTTCCAGCATTTTTCTGGGGAGGACTCTTTAAGTAAAAATTTTAAAGACGTTTACACAAATAAAAGCATTCTTTCAAGTTGATGCTCAGGTTGAAGAAGATCTAGCTTCCTGGACCCCAGCCCTGGCCACGTCACCCTCTAGTAAACACCAAGGATTCTGCAGGCACCCTTGGAAGGCCTGTTTTAACAGAGTCTTTAACAATGTGAATAAAAATACCAGCTTAGAAAGGCAGGTTCCTGAGAGCTCAAGATCCCATTCTGTAACACGCTTGCTGCCTCATCTTAGCCACTCTGCCCTTCTGGCTTTTTCAGATCTCGGCTCAAATGTCACTTGCGCAGTAAAAACTTGCTTGATCACCCCATCTCGTCCTCCAGCCTCACCCTGACCCCACACTAACCTAGACTGGGCCAAGTCCCCTTTGATGACCTCACAGTCTCTATACCTCCCACCCTGATGAGCTTGTGTGTGTGTGTCTGTGTGTGTATGGTAGCTTTAATCTGCTCAAGCTAACAAGACAAAGCACCACAAACTGGGGGACTTAAACAGCAGAAATTTATTTTCTCACAGTTTGGGAGGCTAGAAGTTCTGGATGAAGGTGCTAACAGGTCTGGTTTCTTCCGAAGCCCCCTTCCTGGCTTTGCAGATGCCCCTTCTTCCCACAGACCTTCAGTCCTAATATCCTCTTCTAATAAGGTCACGGTCACATTGGATCAGGGCTGGTCTGGACTGAATGTTTGCACCTCCCCAAGTTCATGTGCAAGCCCTAATACTCACAGTGATAATGCCTGGCGGCTGAGCCTGTGAGAGGGAATTAGCAAGGCCATGAATGTGGGGCCCTCACAACAGAATCAGTGTCCTTGGAAAAAGAGACCAACACTCTCGTCTTCCCACTGTGTGAGGATACAGCAAGAAGTCATTTGTCTGCAAGACAGAAGGAGGGCTCTCACCAGAACCGGATTTGCTGGCACTTCCCAGGCTCAAGAACTTAGAGAAATAGCTGCCTGTTGTGTGAGCCACCCAGTCTTCTGGTACAGCAACACCAGCTGACTAGGACCAGGGCCTCCTTCCTGAGCTTGTTTAATCTTTTTTTAATTTTTTTAAGACAGAGTCTCAATAGAGACTGTCTGAATAGACTCTGTCTTAAAAAAAAAAAAAAAGAAAAGAAAAGACAAATTTTCAGGCGGTGCCTGTAGCTCAGTAAGTAGGGCACCCAGCACCGTGTACCAAGGGTGGTGGGTTTGAACCCGGCCCTGGCCAAACTGCAACAAAAAGATAGCTGGGCATTGTGGCTGTGCCTGTAGTCCCAGCTACTCAGGGGGCTGAGGCAAAAGAATCTTCTAAGCCCAAGAGTTGGAGGTTGCTGTGAGCTGTGATGCCACAACACTCTACCAAGGGTGACAAAGTAAGACTCTGTCTTTAAAAAAAAGAAAAGACAAATTTTCCTTACAGGAGAATTCCTAGTAGTGTTATGTAAAAGTGACCAGATTTTAACATTGGTAAAGCGAGACACCATTGACAGGGGGCGGGGGCAGGGCCTGACAACAATGCAAACTTTGATAAGCAGGTCTCCATAATCAGTTTTCAACAATATTTGTTATTGTTAAAGTTTAACATTATAAAATTAACAAAAATAATATAAAACTCATATCCTGGCAAAATAGCCATATGGCAGCCGAAAACCGTATATTCCCTTCCTGTTCTCCCGCCATTCCCTAGCTTGTCGTGCATCCTTTCCAAAAAATCAAGACTTTTTTAGAACATCATGGGACATGGGACAAATTGTTAAAAATCGGGACTGTCCCGCCAAAAGCGGGACATCTGGTCACCTTAGTTATGTAGAAACTCCCTTTCAGGAAGTGCCGCTTCATTCCCACGGGGACTGTCTTTTCTACCCACTTTATTCCCGTGTGTAACTTAGAAAAAGAAAAATTTATGATTCCCTAGCACTGGGTAATTCCTCTTCTCAATATACAAATGGGAAGGGGATGATTACACCAACACACCCACCAAGACAGTCCCTGTTACAATCCAAAGTAACTTGGGAAATCCGGTGCTCATGCTTCGTGTGCTGCAATCCTCCTGATAATCCTTGCATAAGATACATTAGAAAAATAATACGTTCCTTACAATCGCCCTTACCCATGCCACAACCAGAATGCCAGCTCAGCCTGAACCTCTACTATATTAAGAAACTATATCACTTAACAATTTGCTTAAAAGGTTCAAGTTGAATTAACTCAGGACGAAAACCATTTACATAATACACTGGGTGCTAGTACAGCTGGAATCCCTTTAATGGACATAATCAAGAGGTACACAACTTCCAAGAAAAAAAGTTAATAACTTATTTTTAAAAAAGAAAAGATCATGGATAATCTTGCATAATCTTATCAGTAGAGTTCTTCTTATAAGTTTATAGTAATAAGCAGCTGATATTCTTCTATTTCAGTGGCACTATAAAAAGTCTGCAAATGTAGAAACTTTTAGAGGACTACGTCAAGGGAGGGAGGCAGTAAAAACAATGCTAGTACGTTGTCTTTTGCTCAGACAATCCTTTATGTTATCCAAGCTCCAGCCCTTTCCTTCCCTAATTCCTTACATCTATCTTTCTCCCACTTCTGAAATCGGAGAGCACAATGAGAGGGCGTGTGGCTCTATGGAAATCACTATCTTCCTTATTTGCATGTGTTTGCATCCATTGCCAGCTGTCCATAAGAATAGGAGGGTGACTATGTCTCCTTGTTATCCAGACAGATTTTGTTCAAAACCAAAGATTAGAACAGTGCAAATGGTAGAAAATAGCTTTTTTCTCTGGAAAATACAAGAGCAGTTTAAAGTGAATAGAAATTAGTAGATCGCTGAACCGGAAGGACACCTAAAAAATAGCCTTGCTCCCACCCAGCTCTGCATGACAATGTCCAGCTTGCTATTGGGCAGCCAGGGGTGACTTCAGCCTGCTGTCCAGGCCAAATCAGTCATAGAGTTCCCCTCTCTACAAGTGAGGTTTGTGGGAATGAAATGAATGATGCAACCAAACACAGTTAAACCTTCTAGAGAGGACCTTTTGAAAAAATCATCCAAACAATTATTTCTGCCTTTAACAGGTGTAAAATGTCTTCTAACCAGAAAGTACAAAACAGCAAATGTGCTTTTGAAATATGCAGCACCAGTTGCATGTAAATAAAGCATGCTAGGAGGCTATCTGCTTCTCTCTTATAAAGCAGATGTCTGCCGTCCTAAGCAAATAGTTCAAGTTGTTTCCAAAATGCGGAGGCAAAAAGCAGTGGAGGTGCCATTTGCACACTCATTAGTTAGAGAGGAAACGCACCTGCTTTGGAAAATTGCTGCCCACTAGAAAGCAAGTTTCCCTAGCAACGGCTGCAATGCTCCTCTCCTAGACCACTTCTAAGCTATGAAAAAAATTATAGGGAGATATATATAAAAAGATTTTATCAAATATTTTTTATTTTTGTCATGGGAACATTTCCTTTCAAACTCAGCCATGCCCAGGGAAATTGAGATTTGCCTCACACATCCCACCCCCAGCTCAAAATTGGATGGATCTAGAATTACCCCTCCCTTTGGTAAGGCAAATCAATGTCTGAGAGATGGAAAGCCATTGCCTGTCATCAGATGACAAAGAAAGAGAGAGGAGGGGACAGAAGGGGGGAGGGAGACTATGTAACTGTCGGGGAGTCACACCCCACCTCTAGCCCCAGCTCAGTCTGGGGTGTGATTGGTTTGGTACCCTTTGACTCCATTCTTTTCTTTGTTTTTTTCTTTTTTTTTTTTCTTATTTCCTCCCTTAGCCAAATAATTTTTACAAATCAAATAATTGCTAACTGGGTAATAACAGAGTCCATAGGTAGGGGCTCTAAATCTCATAATTTTGTTTATAATTACTTAATCTCACTCCCCAGGCCTCTCGGCTGCCAGGGGTAACACCAGTGGAAAAGGTGGGCATTCCTGTCACCATCTTTCTACCTGAAAACTTTCATTATTCTAAAAAAAAAATAAAATAAATAAGTAGAACTCCCTCAAAGTTCCTCCATATCCAGTAAGGAGAATATCTTAATTTTTCCAGAAAAAAAACTATGAAATATGAATTTTGGTCATAAGTATTGAGAGATGTCTAAAAATAAAGTGGAACATATGAATCTGTTGGCATTTCTGGATTGTTCTGATATATAAGTGCTGTTTTCCCTGAAATACTACTTGGGAACGGAGCCCCTTTTTCTCAGTGAGTTGTTACCTTGTAACACCATCTGAGAATGCAGTTCAGGCTGATCCCTGTCCCAAGGCCATAAAGAGCAGCCTGTTTGCTGCCTCACTTCCTGGCACCAGGTAATGGTCAGCACATGATGTCTCCTCTGAAAGGACCGTTTTCAGTGCTGGACCTGAGGCAGACAGCATGAGGGAACCCAGAAGGCACGAGCAGCCTTCAACCTGTCATTGCTGTGGTACTCTGAGACCGGAAAAAGGAAACAGAGCAACAGGTATATGGATTTAAGTTCAAACACACCACTCTGCAACAACCCAGGTAATATTCACAGAGGAAGACGGGAGCACCCGTTCACTGCCTGCCTGCCACCTATAGACTCCCTTCGGTCCTCACATCAATCCTTTCGGGTGTTATTAAAAGCCTTTTTCAGATGAGGGTTTGGAAATTCAGAGAGGAAGTAATTTGGCCAGCTTCACCAGGAGCCGCAGAAGACTTGAGATTCAAACCCAAATCTGCCTGAAACCCAAGCTTGAGTGCTTTCTGTCTCTCTCTGCCCCTCAGAGCAGGGGCTGTGCGTGTCCTCCTTGGCAGGGTCACAAATTGTTGAGCTTTTGTTTTCTTTCTCCAAAATGGTTTTATTTTAACATGTGCTTTAACTGCCATATGTGAAGCCAGATGATTTCATATAAAATTCCAATTTGGGGCTTTTCCTTAAAAACATCATAAAAGGCTGTGGCAACACCAGGATTCCCGTCACCCTGAGCGGAGGGGGGGCTGTGCTCCTGTTCAGAGGAGACACCCCTCCCGCCCCCGGCCCCAGCCTGTCGCACCCATCGAGTTAACTGCCTGGCTGCAGTGGGCACCTGAACTTGCTTCCCTGGATGGACAGTGTCAAAAGGGTCACCTGGTTTTCACTGAACAAGCAGGGCCAGAGCCTTACAACTTGGGAACAGATGCAGTCGGCATGACCGAGAGCGGTAACATGTAACAGGGACAGGAGGACACGGGATGGAAAAGCAAGTCTGAACCTGAGGATGTGTTTATATTTCCTCATGGTTTAACTGAGAATGGTAATGGGCCAAGATGTCTGAAAGTTAGTCATAAAGCAGTTATAAACCTGCCCTCCACTGAATAATGATCTTCCGTGGGTTTAGAATCTCAGGTGCAGGAGTCTAAAAACTCCACTTCTCGGCTGGCTTCCCGTCCTCTATCTGTAAATGGAGAGAACTGGGCCACTGAAGGGACAGGAGCCGTGCAGGTCATACAGTGCAGGCAGACAGGGCTAGAGCTGTCTCACCAGGGGACACCAGGGCTGCTGCTCCACTCTGGACCACTGTCACCCAGGATGGGTGGGGGATCTGGGCTTTGGGTGGCCAGATTGCCCTTTTTTGGAGTAGCCAGAAATAGTAAATGTGAATCTCTGTATGTGGTATTTAAATCTGAAATGTCTGACTTCTTAATATATTAAAAATAATTCTAAATTTTGAAAACCCCAGTTACGCCTCCCCTAGGCAGGAGAAACAATGTCTCTGGCTGTGCTGGCCTCAGGCTCTCAGTTTTCTTCCTCTGGACTAAATTCTAGTTAGTGTTAGAATTCTGTGATTTTAAGAACTGAATAATTATCTTGGGGAAGGGAGAGGGATGTAGGTGGGTGTGTTTTCAGTGGAAAAGCTCAAGATGAAATGTGTGGCATTTGCTAAGTGGCCCATCTTGCCATCCTCCCGGGAAGCTTGCATTTCACGACGCGAAGCCGGAGATGTGAGCAGGTGCACTGTTTGAGCATCACTCAGACACTGAGCTGCGGAGACGCCGTTGGAAGGCAGAGAGGAAGCAGAGGGTGGAAATTACTCTCCAGAGGAGATGAGAATCACACCAATTCCCGGAAAGCCAAGAAGGAAGGAAGCTAAGAATATTCTTAAAACAAGTACTATGTGCTTTATATACCTAATTTAGTCCCTCAGTCTTTTAAGGGAGGTGCTGGTAACCCCCATCATTATAGTGACAATTTAGCATGCATTTTTATTAAAGGTGAATTTAATACAGATACAGTGCAAAGTAATTTACGTGTGCCTTCTCTTACCAACAACTCTAAGAAACATGCTTTTAATGGCCAACACATAGATGAGAAAATTAAGACTTTGGCTCCAAGTCCGCGGCTAAGGAATTAGCAGAAGGATTCGGTGCGAGGTCTCCGCCTACACAGCATTCGCTCTTGACTCTTCCCTACTTCTCTGAGAATCAAGGTAGCATTGCATGAAGTGCCGTCCAGATTCCATCACGACACGGAGTCCTCAGAAGCTCGGGTTGCCTTTCCTGCCGTCTCACCCAGTAGCACCAGGCCAGATACATGTCCCAGGCTGCAGGGCAGAGGAAAACTGTCCCCACAACACATCTTTCCTGACTTCACAAGCCTCTATCCTCGGTTTTCCTTTCTGGAGCACAGTGTGGAGCACACTGCATGTAATCCCTGCTCCCCTGGGCAGAGGAAGGAATCCTGGACTAAGGTAACTAACTGCATGACACTGAATCACTGTGTCTCTTTCTCCAACAAGGCAAAATATTAGAGTGTGAATAACATGGTGCTTAATTTTAAAAAAACAAACAGTATCTCAAAAAGAGTGTGTGAGCATTGAGTTTATTTTCTGTTCAGTTTGCCACCTGCTTCCCATGTGAAAAAAATATAGACAGGATTTCCAAATTCAAACAAATCCAAAAACAAGCAAAGGTGGAAACTTCTCAGGTATGCTGACCCTTCTCCAGCATGAGGTCAAGGGCACTCAGGACAATGGGGGGTGGGGTGGGGGCTCCACTCTATGTGCTGCATATCTATCTAGTGGGTGGCCAAGCCAGCCCTGAAGCCCAGGCACCTGCTTCCCAAAACAAGGCTGCAATGGTCCCATGAAGTTGGCACGTGACAGAAAGCACCACCTCCTTTGGCCAAGTCCATCATGATTTGTAGGATCTGAAGATTTTTTCTTTTCTTTGGTTTTTTCTCATTCTCTGAAAGCACAAGATTCACTCTGAGTCATGTACTGTACTCTTAATGTTCAAACAGTGCCTGTCAAAATCTCCTTCATGTGTGTGAACTCTTACTGAATACAGTGAGTTGCTCAATGGTAAGACTAAACACAATCGGATTCCTTGGACATAGGGATTTCATTATGCTTGAAATGGCACATTTAATAAAGTGTTAATGGACATAGTGCTAACAAATCAAATTAGTTACACAGGACACAGGGACACAGTTGTTAATACGAGTCTGCTGAATGAATGCTGAGTCTCTGAAAATTCATTTACTCATTAAATCAACAAATACTTACTCAGGGCCTAGTGCACTCTGGGTAACTGCAGTGATGGGCAGAGCAACGGATGTCGCTGCCCTCATGGAGTTTACGCTCTTCTCGAGAAGCAGCAGATATACAGTGTAAGATGTTTAATGTTAGTCATAAAAACGAAGAGAAAAAAAAGCATCGGAGATACGGAGGGAAAGCAGTTTGACATTCAACACAGGGCAGTGAGGGACGGAACCTGACCAGGGTCAATGCTTCAGAATATCGACGTTGGCAAAGGTTTTTAAACTCTATTAAGAGTTAAAAATTGAGTTCTCCTGTGTGTGCGAGAAGTTTAGCTGAATACATTCGATTAATATGCCAGGTGTTTTTGTTGTTGGTACTTTTTATGTGACATACAAGATAGGACTTTTCTACACTATTTCAAATGCGCTGTAGAACATTCCAGGGCATCGTAGAAAGCCGGAGGGCGTCCTGCAGATCACTAAGCAGGTCTCAGCACTGTCGTTTTGCTTACCTGTATCACTGTCTGACAAACAGGCTCCTATTTCAAAACTGGATGGGTCTACAAATGAAATCTAAGTAAATAAGTAAAATCCCATCTGGAACCTGCTTAAAAATAATCACCCACTCTTGCAGATTCTTGTCCTTGTGTGACCCCTGTGCAGCTTGGGTGGCGTGTGAGGGGGGGGACTGTGTGACACGGTCCGTCACCCACACACAACCGTCCTGAGAGGCGGGAAAGCAGACCGTGATGAAACGTGCTTACGGCCGCCAAGCAGGTGAATTAGTTTTGATTTTCTTTTCCCTTTCTCCAAAATGTGAAGACGCAATACTGAAAACCTACTGTGTGCTCAAGGGAAACACCTTTGCAATGTCAGGGCCTCGAAAGTAGATGGTGTGGAATTGGGAGTTAAAATTCACGTTATCATTCCAGGCACAACTGTCTGTAGCTAATTCTTCATGAGGAATGAGACAGTGCCCTCTTCACCTTTCCAAGGTTCAGCAGCCTTATGGGTGTTTAGAAGTTCGAAATTGCATGTTGCATCCACCAAAGAATGTTTAGAGATTCTTTTGCCCAATTTCAAACATCATTTTCTTTGTCCACAAACTTTCCTCCAGCTTTGGGTCCATGAACTTTCTCCAGCATGAGTACGTTAAATAAATAAATAAATAAATATTTGAAACTATTTGGCTTTTTAAAACCTGCTAGGCATTAGTCAATGTTTCATCCCTTTGCCACATATTTAAGCTATTTATCTGAAATATAATTAATTTTCACAGGTAATATAAGGCTGCATTCTGATAACTGAAAATGTGCAACTTAGGCCTTTAAAAATGTATCTTAAGGTTATTTATCTGACCATTAAGCCTTCTAAATCCATTTGAATAAGGATCACATATTCACCATATAGGAAATCCATAAAGCTATCATTAAGTCACCCACAGACACATCAGAAGGGAGACGACTGGGGTGCACAGCCCTCACCCTGCAGCCCCAGCCACCATGCCTCCCTCCAGCCTCCGAGCTAAACATCTCAGCTCCATGCTAGGATGCCTCAAGGACTTTGCTAGCACCAAGGCACCTATTTCAGAGTGAGCAATATTTTAGCAGCATCAGAATTAACCATCCACTAAATTCAATTTAATAAGGCTGCATCTTCCTCCGTGCTTCACCTTCATGCACGATTTACTGTAATTTCATATGAAAAGTAAAAGCCCAGAGCGTACGTGGCCATCCTCCTCCTGAAAAGAAAGGCCTCTCCGGCAGGTGCAGTATCGGGGGCGCACGCGGCTCAGACTGTGACCGCTGCCTGCTCAGAGCGTCCGAGGAGAGCTCACACCCACAAAGAGATTAAAAGACAACATGCCAGGATTTACTGACTGGAGAAATCGCCTTCCGCAGCACCCTGAGGAGCCTCCGAACAGCACTCCCAGGGCCTACTCACTGCACCGCCACCCTGGTCCTCCGGAGCCCCCCACACAGTGGCCGGGCCCGGGGACAGCCACCTCCTGTGTGACTTCAGAGTGAGACTGGAAACGCGCCCATCGCATTTCTTTTCTTAGTATTTTTTATTACTTTCTTCTGGTTCCTAAGAAAGGAAAACAGAGACACTGCAACGCACATAAAAACAGAGAAGGAAAGAGAAGGAGCGGAGAGCAAGTGGGGAGCGCCAGGTGGAAATTCATGCAGGGACAGAGAGGCAACCAGGATGCGGGCGCCCTGCCGCGGGGTTCTGTAGGCCTCCAGTTAGAACGGTGCATCTCAGGTCATTCTAAATTCAGGATAAAGGCTAGCTTGAGACTTCACAGGAAGGTCCTAGTTAGATGGAGGTGACACAGATACAAAATTTCCACGATCAAAAAAGAAGAGCCTTAGGAGTGGGGGAAGGGAATTGCAGTGTCCCCAGGCTGGTCTGGTCCGTTATGTCCATCGCTTGCCGATGCTCCCCTGGCTGCATGCTCCCCTCGTCAAAGGGCTTATGTTCCTCACTGGCTAAGCAGGGCCCACCCACAGGAGCGCTGTGTTCTCAACAGCACCCAGGTGCAGACAGGTGTGTGCGTGGGCAAAGGCAGCGGGCCCACCCAGCCCGGCCCCCAGCAGGGCCCACGTGGCGTTAAGGTGCTGCCCTAGTCTATCCCACTGAACAATAACTTAATACATCACAAGATCACTGTCAGCCCTCCTCGGTTAAATGGGTCTTTATTTTTAGAGAACAATGGGAATTATAGCAAACTGGAAGCCTTACATCACAGAACTATTAATAGCCGCTGCTCAATGCAGCCGCATGCTTTTGTTTTCCATCTTCAAATGAAGCTGGTCTCTGAGATGGTTATTCATCTGTCACACAGTGTGTGGTGCCCCGTGATGTCATCTTCTCTGGGTGATTAAGGCCCTATTTAGTTTTCCAATCAGACAAGTCACTAGATCTCAACAGGAATTTTAATCAGAAGGATGGCTTGCTGTGTGAGACTGTCCCCAGTGAAGAGGACATTCCGGACCTTTCCTCTGCAGGAAATTTAAATTTGTTTCATTTGGGCGGTTAGGGTTCCTGCCACTTCCCCATGGATCAAGATTAGATAGAGATGAACTTTTAGGTTCAGTCATACATTAAAAACACAAACACATAAGCTGTGAAAAGCCAGAAGCAAAATGACATCTCCCCCGACGCAAAGGTCACTGCTGCTTTCTCTCATTCATTCTGTGACCGGGGTTGGGGACTCAGGGTGGAATGCAGTGCCGTTTATGGGCCTTGCCATGGCCACTGCACTGGGATCATCCACCGTGGTGAGCTGTAGAAAAATTATTCCCCTTGTGACAGAATAAATCTAAAATGGCATTTTAAAACATTGTATAAATGAAGTCATATTTATCAGAATAGCTCTTGTTTGGTCTAGAAAGTTTCTGACTTCTCTTATTAAGGGAAAAAGAAAAAAGTCCTAGGTAAAGATTTCTTAGAGGAACTTGCTGGTCTCAAAATAAGCAATTTCAGGGCACAAACTCGTAAAAGTGCTGTTTCATCAAGTATCAATTAATTAGATTAGGGAATCACACACAGAAAGCAGATCTCTTACCCAAAGGAAGTCCATAAAAATAACTTTCAGAAAAGAACAGGAAAGCTAACTACCATGATCTCCAATGTTACATTTGTGTGTGTTTTTTTAAGATTTCCAAAACCGTGTTCATAAATTGCTGTAATCATGAAACATAACAGCCCCTAGATCCTATACCACATCCACGTGATGACTAGATCCTATACCACATCCATGTAATGACTAGATCCTATACCACATCCATGTAATGACTAGATCCTATACCACATCCCTGTGATGACTAGATCCTATACCACATCCACGTGATGACTAGATCCTATACCACATCCACGTAATGACTAGATCCTATACCACATCCATGTGATGACTAGATCCTATACCACATCCATGTGATGACTAGATCCTATACCACATTCATGTGATGACTAGATCCTATACCACATCCATGTAATGACTTAGGACTTAGAGGGCAGAAGGTGGACGGACTTAGCCTAGAGTTATACAAACACAAAGCAGACATAATAACAAAGTCTGGGCACTACAGCTACTACATCTTACTTAAAGGGTAATGTATGAAACCAAGGTAAGCCTAAATTTCCACCTCCACACTCAGCCTCCACTTTACTTTTAACTTTAATTTATTTAGCTAAAGTACAATATCTGATTCCAAAGAGAACATACATTTAATGATCAGTACATATCAGGGAACATTAAAAAATACTTTAAAAGTCTAACCAGTTGTAACAAACCTATAGGTCTAAAGCTGGAAGCTATTTAGAAATGCTTTTTAAAAAAGTGTATGTATAAATTATATAACTTTATTAATTTTACCATTGGTATAATGGATTCTTTGTAGCCATAAGAAGGCAGATTTTTCTTTATTATTAAAGAAATTTAATCAGTGGGCTAGAGGCTGTTTTACCTTGATTAGGTACTTTTGTGAAAATACCTTCACCCTTAAAGTGAAGTATAAATATGAGAGAGAAGAAAATTATTTAAAAATTCACCTACAAGCAAGTGCCCAGTGTCATGTGCCCTTGACATCAGCCAGGTCATTTCCATTGCATGGTATCTATCAAATATAAAGGATATCTTGAGAGAATATCTTGTTCTCCAAAGCAGGAAAAATTGCTCAAAATTCTTTTTAAGGGAGTTTTCATGGTCTATGATATGCCATGGCATTTTTTTTTAATGGTAACAAAAGTCCCTAAGGACGCATGACGCTGAGGCTGGGGACGGTGGCCCACGCCTGGGAGACCAAGGCACGTGAACTGTTTGCACTCAGGAGTTGGAGACCAGCCTGAGTAAAAGCGAGACCCTGTGTCTACTACAAATAGAAAACTATCTGGAACTTGTGGTGGGCGCCTATAGTCCCAGCCACTCGGGAGGCTGAGGCCCGAAGATCTCCTGAACCCCACAGTTTGCGGTTGCTGCATGTCTGCTTCTTTTTGTGAAGCCAGAAAAAAATGACAATTGCACCCATCACTGTGCTCATTGAGTACTCACACTGAACTTCCATTCTCAATGACACATTTAAACACTGAGGCTCAAAGACAGTAGCTCAAAGTCACACAGCTAAGAGTGTCAGTGGCAGGCGTTCAGCCCAGAACTCAACCCAGGTCTCGTCTAATTTCAAGACCGATATTCTTTCAACTGCATATTCTGTTTGGTTTCAGATTGTGGGGGCTCCATCCAGTCACGCAGCATTCAGTGTGACAGCCAGCCTCAGCAGCTCTGAGTACAGACCTGAGGGCAGGCAGGAGAGAGCTGCTCCCCTAAATTCTCCCGCAGCCTTGCTCTAGAAATTTGGGGCAGGACTCCAGGCCTTGTCTGGCTGGTTACAAGAAGTGCTGAAGCTGAACAGTGCAGGCAAATAGATTTTAAAGTCATTCCTCCATAGTTACCCTAATCAACAACGTCCACCAGCTTTCATTCGGAGCTGCAGAGCCCACCACCTTGCTCTAATTCTTGCACATTTCTGCAGTCACATTTTTTTCTGACTTCACTGAAATAACAAGACATTTAAAAAAAAAACCCAAGATGTTTACAAAGGCACTGTCCACACACACTGTGCGTCCTCATGGAGCCCATGGTGCTGAGGACAATGAGCCAAACCTGGAAGTCTGCGGTTGAAAGTTATTTTTAAATTTAAACCAGGTGATAATTTTTAAAAGGGAGGAGGTGAGTGTCCTGAACCAGCTTGAATTTTTTTCTCAGTTTCCATTTTGTTCTCACTGCTCCTTTCATCTCTGACACTGTCAGTATGGTAAGGTTTGAAAGAATCTAGAGAAATTGTCCTCAAACCCTCATACATAGGCTGACTCGATTGTACTGAGACCTCTTATCCAAAGACTTTTACAATATTCAGTTAAATTATTTATTTGTAAAGATTCTTGGTCTCCTTTTAGAACGGGCCATTTCAGTTTCTTCCTTGAATCATTCATCAATGACAGCCCACGGCGACCATCAGCTTGTCACACTCTTTATAAAGCTGTCCTGACAGCCTAGCTCCACGACGCCTTCAGTTACATTTACACAAAACAAAGAGCATGTGACACTTAACTCTGGGAAAACTCAAAGGCTTTCTGATCTATAAGGAAGCCACTTACTTCCCATCTATGAGAGCCACTTACTAACCAATGTGGTTTAGTGCAAAAGCCTTTTGTGCACACAGTAGGTTCTCAATACATCATCTGAATAAATCTCAGAACTTGTAATCTAGAAAATGGTCAAAGGAAAAATACACATACTCCAAATAGTAGCTGGTTCCAAAACAAAACACCGATCGAATGAGAATGATCCATGGAACCTCTTAGCCAGCAGGCCTCAGGAAGGGGCCACAGCTGCCCAGGGAAGCTGACACACCGTCTGTGAACGGGCAGTTACTTATTATACAGCCCACACACAGAGACTTGTTAGTACACAGAGTGACCAGCCACTTAGGGGGCTGTTACAAACCAGGATTGCATAGTCAAATTTGTATGAATGGAAGGCTGCTTTGAAAAGCTTTTAGGTACAAAACATTTTGTGAAAATCTCTGTAATCCTAAAAAGGTCCAAACACACGCCCACCAAGCCCTCCTCCACCCCAATTTCCCATTACCTCCTCTGATGTTATCACGACTAGCAGCTACAGAGGACGCAGGTTCAAATGAGACGAGATAGTTTGCCTTTTCCACTCGCAACCAAATTCTGAGTTTTTAAAAAAATTTTGCCACCTCTTAGATACATCATGATGCCTTAAAGGGAAGTACTAACTCCATTTTGAGACTGTCAGAAAGAAGAATTCTGCAGCTGTACACAAAAAGACAAATTTGTTTTTACTCCAGAAGCTGAAAAAGTAAGCTGTACCAGTCACAAGAGATTTTTGGAAAAAAGATCAAAAGAGAGTTAATATATTTATGAAAAATGACGACAAGGAAAATTCCCAACAGTCCTTATCAGAGTCCGTTTACACAGTGGCTACACAACAAATAGGGACATTTTTAGCAACTCAAGAAAACTCCAGCAGAAATAATTGAAAATTCTCCCTCTGGGTCCCTAGGCCAAAACAAAAAAATACACACTAGAGATCAGATTAGGTATAAAAATAACAGCAAAACACGTCCAATGGAAAGATGGAAGCATTTTGGTTATGGAATATAGACTAAAAAAATATTTTGTTCTCTACAAGGACTCGGTAAGAAACGATGAAAATGGATCCTTTTTCGTATTAAGTAAAAAAAAGTAACATGTCTTAAAACAAATTAGTTGCAGTTAAGAGTAGCAACGTTAACCACAGCCAGTAATTGTTCCCCAGACACACTGCTCTGCGTAGTTTGAGGGGAGCAGGCTAATAACCCCAAAGAGGGGCACCCAGTGAACAGTGAGTAGACAGCGCTCCTCCCGCAAGCCCAACCTGGGGCCTTCGCTGTGACGGCCAGAGGGGGCGGGGCCCGGAGAGGGCTGGGATCATCTGCCTCTCAGAATTTGTGGCAGCATCAGGGAAAGTGGAAGGGGTAGGTGGGGGAGACAAGGAGGCAGAAGCGCTTTCCAGGCACACTGAACAGCACTCCTGCACTTACCCTTTCCTTGGCAAATCTTCCCAGGACACAGCACATCAGATCAGAGGCGGCTCAGCTCACCTCTCCCCGCCCCTGCCCAGGGACGTGGTGTGCTGTCATTCAGCTCACTGTAGAAGTATATTCTGTACAGGTGCCAAGGGCCAAACAATTAGATTAGGAATTTTGCTAATTTTCTTAAAAAAAAAAAAAAAAGAAAGAAAGAAAGAAAAAAAAGGTATTCAAATGATCAGAAATAGATCCTGAAAGAACTACAGGATATAAGTAGAAAGGTCTACAGGAGAAGCAGGAATCATGCTCCTGAAACCCACTACTAAAAACCACTGCCAAGAACACAACCTCACTGGAGGCACAAATAATGGATTCTGCAAACGGGATCGTCAGCACATGCCCCACTGCGTGGTTCCCAAGGCCCAACCTGAACCCCGAGGAGAGCACAGGAAAAAGGTCTGCCCATGAAAACCTCAGAAACCTGCTGAGATGGGCGGGGGGGGGGGGGGCTTGGGGGGGTTCTAGTCTAGTAGTTTTTATTTCCCAAATGTATCAAGTTCTCAAGTTAGGAACCAGGAAGCAAATTCAAGAAATTAAAACAACTACTGCACTGGATGGAAAATTACCACAAAGATACACAGACTAAGAATCAAAATAAAACTGTCCACAAGTATCCAAAAATGGTCATTTTTAATGTTAATAAATCTCAAGGCTATGTTCAAACATTAAATAAGATAAAATTCCAAGAGGTAAACTGGACTCGGTGAGAATTTTCATGTCAGGATGGACTGTCACATGCATCGTATTATGTTCATGTTATAAACACCGCTTAGCTCATGGGTTTCCAATCTCTTATGACCATGAGGTTAAAAAAAAAAAGAGTTTAAAAAACTGGGTTGGAATCTACGTGTATCTTTATTTACATATTTTCTGCACTGACTACTATACCAGCAAAGTAAATATCTGATGTCTAAAACAAATTAAAAAATCAAAAGAATAAAGTACAAAATATTTTAAAATTCGTCCTCATATTTTCTTTGCATACCCAACTGGACCATCTTTACACCCCTTGAGATTTCAAGGGCCTAGTTCTTCAGAAAACACAATTTTAGGTCATTTGTTGGGTGTGAGGGACAGCATCTCTTCACATATCACATACACACACATTTTATCTAAAATACTTACATTTTAAATGCAGTGTTTTTATTTTATTATCTAAACCATTTTTACAGCAGTTGTGGGGAGAATAAAAACACAGCAAATCAAGAATTTCAGATTCTGTTTTTATTACTATCAATGGCTGCACTTCATCCAGCAATCACTATGTGACAAGCATTTTATATTACATACATTTATATCTGGTTCTTCCAAGAACTGTAAAGTAGAAATTATTTCCCCCATTTTACAAGAAAATGACATTAAGGCTCATGTTGATTAACCACATCTTGCAAAAAAGTGCTGGAGCCAGAGTGGGTGAGACTTTAAAACAGTAATCCAAACCAAAGTTGGGCTCAGTGACGTGTGACTACAGCGCTGGGTACTTGGGAGGCTGAAGCAGAAAGATCACTTGAGCCAGGAGTTTGAGGCCAGCTTGCGCAACACAGCAAGACCCTCCTATCCCCACCAATCTCTAATAAAATAACTAACTAAATAAAACCACAAAAGCAAAATGGTCACAATCATAGGACCTTAATCCAAGGGCCAAAGGTATTAGTTCTTTCATATTTTATTTATAGCTGGCTCCTTAAAGGAAAGACAAACTGAGAAATGAACTATGGGCTTCTAGAAAGTACTTTAGATTAAAAAAAAAAAAAAGCCCCCAAGCATTTCTACTTGTTCCTCTTAAGTCCTAGAAAGAGGCTAGCAGAAGAGAATTGTGGGAGTGCTTAGTGTCTAGACAAACGAGGTCCCGGGTAACAGAGTCGTCGGACACCATGGAGCCTCCCGAGCACCGTGTTTCCCAGAAAAACCACCTCTAATCTTAAAAGATAATTTACTAAGGTTTGGAGCTTGCGAGGCAGGGCAGGGCATTCTATTCTGCAAAGTTGGATTCCCTCCCCACTCTTTTCTCCAGGACAATTTTCTCTCAAGACCCAGAGTTTCCAGCTACATTCCCAAATGGGGCCCCAAACTGGACACCTGGTCCCCCAAAGCTTATTTGTCTTCCAAATGCAGATGCAACTACTATCTGTACAAACCACCAGGGACCCAAAAAAGATGAGAGTTTCCTTGAGGCTGGAGAGGTTAATTGAAGGTAAAAAGATGGCTGGATTAAGAGCAATGCTGATTGCAAAAATTTTTTGAGCAGTTTCAGTGCCACGATTAGAAATCTCACTGCTAAATTCTTCACCAGAAAAGTTGGGTCAAACTATGGTAATAATTTGGCATGATTTCCTTTCCTGAAGATTTTAGAAATACAATAGCACCTCTACAAGTTGACCACCCAAGGGATGGTAGCAAACAGGTCAACAGAGGTGGTCGACGTAAGGATGGACATGGGTGTACTGCACTGATGTGTACATGTGGTGTGTGTCCGGTCTGTGACAGTTAGGTCAACACAGGCAGGTGGTCACTGCAGGGAGGTGGTCAGCTATGAAGGTTCCATTGTATATGTGACATGCACACTTCCGTCCAGGTTGGTTTGCACAGTGGGAAAGGCAGACTGGCTAAAACCTGAGGCCTTTTCCAGCTCCGTATTCCCACATACGCATTCCTTTCTGCCTGGGCAGCCCTGCCCCCTCCCACCCACTTGGCAAACTCCTGGTGCAAGCATAGCTTCCCTGGTAAAAAGCTTTCCTCATACGTAAAGTGGAATTAGGAACTTTCTCCTTTGGATACTCTAAAATAAACTTAAATCATTGTTTATTGAGAAGCACTTATTTTAAAATTTAACTACGTGGGTCATTATGAAAGTTTTGAGAAACACCAAAATCAAGAAACGTAAAATCTGCACTGAAGGAAACAGAAGCAGTCTCCTTGGAAACACCCATCAGCCAAGCAAGCTGCAACTTGCACGGGTGGATCAGAAAGGGTCCCGTGGACCGTTGTTTCCTGGAAGTGAAATAAGGGATCCTCACACAGTCTGTCTCAAAACTTTCGTAGTGACCTACACGTTTCCTCTTGACTATGGCTTCTGGGTCTTACCACCCTTGTAATCCCATAACTTCTCCCTGAGGCTGGCACATGGTCATATACACACAAATATGTGGTGGATGAAGAAGTAAAGGCTGAGCCCCTGAATTCTAAGGAGCATCAGTTCAGGAGAATAAATCCCTTTGGTCTCAGTGATTCTGTTTCGAACAAGGAATTGTCTTTATACGTTTTTATATCAAACCCATCAGAGCTCTGAGCATTCCATTTGCAGCCCCTTAATGTCACTAGGTCTGGTTGTCAGGACACAGGGAAGCTTCTTTCATTCCTAAGTGGACTGTATACCTAGCATAACACAAATGAGATGATCTCTGACAACTTTTCCATTCACAAGTGAGGAACCTTTACCATTTGTAGCGTTTCCTACGGGTTCTATAAGAGGGACCCGGCCCAGGGGGAAAGTCATGCTTCCGATGGTTTATTTTCTGGCATCTAGTCTAGTCAAAACATTTATCAAAACAATCAAGGAAAGATTTAAAGAAAATCAGAAAAGGGTGGTGCCTGTGGCTCAAAGGAATAGGGTGCCGGCCCCACATAGCGGAGGTGGTGGGTTCAAACCCGGCCCCAGCCAAAAATTGCAAAAAAAAAAAAGAAGAAAATCAGAAGAATAAAAACACTATGTATCTATTTTACCTTGAGAGCTTATCCCAGCAAACATTTAAAAAGTGAATTTTGGGAGAGGGGATGGAGGTAGCTAGGCAATGTCACACCAAATGTAATAACACATTCCCTTCTCCCCTAAAACAAGGCCAATTCATCATGTTTAAGGGACATATTGTTTTTAACTATGACTAGATTACCTTATGTGGCCTACCACTGTATATATAAATATTATAGTATTTTAATCCAACAGATATCCTAATCCCTTAAATGTTTTTTGTTATAATTGTATTAAAATCTTCTTTGATGAGCATGACACTAAAAATATGTGTGAAACATTATGAAAATATAACATTACCCACATTTTATAAATATCAGAAAATAAAATACAGAAATCTACCAGCTTACACAGGATTCTATTTAATTATTTTTAAAAATAATCTCTAATAGGGAAATTTTTGAGCTAAGCACTTCCCATATAATTTTAATTGTTATACAGATTATATCAAGAATACACATTTTTAAATGGGTTTCTGGCTCTTTGAGTAAAGCTCTATGTCACCGGCACACCACCCTGCCTCAGAATAAAGGGAATGGCCATTCACGGGAGAAAAAAATCACGATGCTGTTAACTCAGCAGCTCCCAGTTCTGCCCCTGCCCCCCACCCCGCCAGCTCCGATGCTCCAGTTCCTCATCCCTCCACCGAACTCTCCTTGTAGGAAGTGGGTCAGTGCATCTCAGCAGACTACTGGGGACACGCACACTGAGCTCTGCCGGCATGCCCAGATCCTCTTCAGATTCAATTACTTTGTTAAGATTTTGCCTTCCCCATATTTTCATCTCTCCAGAATTTCCTATGAAGGCACTTTCGAGAAAAATATCTCTATACTTTGACTTTTATATAGATCAGCAATGTAAGTGAGACATCCAAGAAGCCAGCCAGGCTCAAAGAAAAAAGAGCAAGACTGTTCTCTCTCAGGTTCTACCCCTCAGGAGCTAAGCGCCCGCTCTTACATTACCATCCGTTCTACAAAACATTTGCTCGGGGTTCCTTGCATCTGTCTGCCCCCTCCCCTCAATTCACAGGCATACCCTTGAAGGTGAAAACCCTTCTGTCCCCAGAAGGCCTGCAAGCATTCAGCAGAGGCCTTGTGAGCGGTGACGTGGGAACATGCTCCTGTTTTCTGGCCAGAAGACAGGACCCACAATAATCTTCTCAAAAACATTCAGGCTATTTTTCTATAGCCTGTTGCAGAATCTGGGGATGTGGTGGGCAAACAGGCTTTCCCTCCTGTGTACGTTCAGCCACAGGATTGTACGTTCCTGTACAGTGCTAAGTTATAAGGCGCCACTCTCAACTCTGCCCCGACGGGGTGGCGATGTCTGCCAGGGCACCGGTGAGGGACACAGTGGCACGTGTGCTCAGTATTTGCCATCCCAGCTCCAACCATTTAGCCAAAACCTAAATTTCATTAAGTCCAAGAACTTATTGCATAAATTCCTCTCCCTAAGTGAAGCATTAGGCCAGGGTAGAAGATTCAAAGTCTTCCAAATATACATTCCATGTACAATCCTCTTACATAAAATTTGCTGAAGAATGCCCTTCCTGGTGAATCAAGCTAAAAGGTCAGTATCATGAACCCTGTGTTCCCTCCTCTTTCCACTGCTACGCAGTAAGAATCCTTTCTTGGGAGCATTCAGAAGAAACTTTGAAAGTGCTGCTAGCTTGTCTATAATAGCAAAAGCATCAAAGTGCTTCGTTCCAGAAGCGGCCCTGGCCAGGATCGTCAAGGATTCCAAAGACTATACAGCTCGTCTCTCCGTCACAGCAGACGCGAGTTTCCCTTCTCATCCTGTGCTCTCCCAGAAATCTGTACATTAAACATAACCCTAAGATCAAGGGTGATGGTGTTCAGATTTGGTTTCAGACTTTTTCTCTGAAACCATTTAATAAAACCTTGCACAAAGTCATTTCCCAATAGCAAGAATCCAGATGCAACACTTCCCCTGGCTAGACCAAGAAAAGTGTCCTAGGGGCTCAGCAGACTCAAAATAACAAATCTAATTCATTCTCTTTTGATTTGTTTCTAGTGCTCTTGGCCAGAAAAATCCTTAATTTTTTTTCTAATGCAAAATATCAGAGAAGTCCATTTCATAACTCTTATCCAAAGAAGCACATTACAGAGTGAAGCACATGCTAAGTGCTGACAGCCTCCACTTCTAGCTCCATAATAGCATTTATTACATTTCCAAGGCAATCTTCTTCATCAATTTCCATTTCCCTAATCAAATTACATTGTTTAAAAAGGCAGTTTTACTGAATACGTGCCATCCTCTCTGCCTCTCAGTAACGACATCCCTGCTCCCTCCTCAACCCTTCGAGTGTATTTATGGCATTTATAAACAGCTACAGTCTCCTCCGACTTTCTGTGAATCAGAACAAACCACTTCGGCTTAGGATCAATGAAAAGTTTCCTTCAAAGAAGTTCAATGATTATAACAGAATAAAATCCTTCCTGAGAGAAAAGTAATGTTAGCATGAGAAAATAAGGAACAACAGCTTGCTTTTCTCAACATTTCAAGGAATATTTTCTTTAGTGAAAGATCAGTTTGCCTTTAAAAGTTAATTTGCAATCTTAGAAAAGCTTCCCAGACCCCATATATTGAATCATTTAAATAAACATCTCAGGGAAGGAAAAAGATACAATGACTCATTACAGGGCATAAGGAGCAAGGGACAGGGCTCCCGGGCCCAGAGCAGTGGCCCAGCAGCGCCAGGGTCCAGGCAGGCTGTGGGTCTAAGCAGGTGCCTGTTTTGGCCCAGCCCCCAGCTTTTCCTCCCCTGACTGCTCCAGGGCTGCAAAACCAGACAGGTGGAGTCAGGAAGCAAAAGGCGCTCACCTCCGACTGAGGCAAAGAGTGAAATTCCCCTGCACCGTGACACATTGTCTGAGCCTCTAAAACTAGGTAAACTTTTACAAACGAGCAAAAGTTATTTGGTTATTTGGTGCCTCAATGTTTAGAAGTGAGCACTGTGATAAGTCATCAGGCATATCCTGGCCTGAAGTGGCCCTATTTAGAATAGAATGTAAACTTGAATATAAAATGAAAATAAGAGTTAAAAACCATGGTAAAAATAGATTTTTTTTTCCCTAGCTGAAAGAGATCCAGCCTACCTTTGTTTTAAAATTGGGCTACACCTGCCACGGGAGCACAGTTCCACGAGGCACGCAGAAAGCAGGACACAAGCTAGGGAGGGCTCCACGGACACACTTCAAAAACCACTGAAACTTTCTACCAAACCGGACCTTCATGTATGTTCTTTACTACTCATAAAAGAGTAAATATTCCATATCTCATATTTTTTACCCCTTGATCTTTGTCACAGAGCGTCACCTATCTTTAAGCAAAAAAAACAAAACAAAAAAGCTACATAAGTTTATTTAGCTCAAGAAATCCAAGCACATGTAAAGATCTCACAGGTACACAGGGTCTCCCAACAGACTGAAAACACACGTAGTAAGTACATCATTGCCATGATACATCCTTTATGTTAAAATGCCAACAAGCATCAGAAGTAATTTTTTTTTTTTGGTATTTTTGTTTAACAAAAATAGGGCTCAAAATAAGTGCTTCAGTAGAATTCTTGAACAGTAACTAGCCTGCTGCCTGCCAGTGGACCTAGCTTAAAGCACCACACAACAATGTGTGTTTACGTCACCCTTTTATTTCATCGTTAGAAATAATACAGTTCCACAGAGTAAATCATCAATAAATAATGGTGTTTAATCATTAAACGTAAAAATCCCAACTCTTTGGCATCTGACAGGATTCTATTTCTTGTCAAACTAATGACTGTACAGATATAGTTAATCTTAGTGATCATTCATCAATACAGTATGTTACAGAGGTGCAATTTACTTTAAAATATACAACAGCTAAAAAGTGCCAGCCCACCAAGAAATCTGATCAACTCAGTAAGATGTGGGCCAACTTCCCCAAGACTCTTTCATATGGTTCGCCTGAAAGAAAGTATAATCAACACTAATTAAGAGTTCCTAGGGTTTTCTGATACTTAGTCTCCTCTAAATAGTTTGCCATTTGTTCTGGCTGAAGAAAAACCCCAATTGTGCCAAGAGTGACCCGCTCATTAATTAACCAGCGTTCTTATTTTATAAACTAGATTACTAACACCTAAGAAACTCGTAGCCCCCAAATCATACCTGAAGCAGTTCTATGCTGCCAGAAATGCCAGTTCAGAAATAAATTGCACCTTCAAGAGTTTAAAAAAAAAAAAGGAAAGAAAGAAATAGAAATCTTTACAAAAGTTAAGTTACATACATTTTTCTTTTCCCAAAATATATTCAAGAATAGTTGAGCTGTATTTGTTACTAAAGCCAGGGCATTATTTCTTTAGCAACAAATTAAACCAGTGCAATTGACATAAATTGTTAAGTAATCCAGGATTAACCCATTAAAACTATAGAAGCACTTTAGGCTCCTACCCTAATCCTAGAAAGTGGAATTTCAATGAGCGCTAGTGTTGCACAGAACTAAATGTCAGCGGACCCGCTGCCGTGCTGACTGGTACCATTTCACGCTCAGCTGAAGCATTCAATAGTAGAAATCATGAAATTCTCCATTAAAGTTCTATTCACTTATAGAAAATTCAGATGCAGACGGTATTGTGCCTATGATCCACAATTGGAAGAATCCTTTCCATTTTAAACTTCTCGATGAATTTTTAAATTAGAAAATAAGCGCTAAGGAAACTTTTTGACTTATGAAACTTCATATCGGAAACCTTCTGGAAAAGTTTCCCCCCCTTCCAACTGTAAAATAAATACTTTGTATCCCAAATTTAATTTTATTAAGACACACTTTAATAACGCTATAAAGAAATATTTTACAGCCATAGAGATCAATAACTTTCCATGCGGAAATAAAAAATTCATTCCTCAATAATATTACTGAGGCATGTGAAGAAAGATTATTCTCTCATCAGTCTGAAATGTTAATTTTTTTCAGTGCAAAACCAGTTATAAAATATTTAAACTCAATATTTAAAAATAAAAAGTGGTCCAAGTCAGCAATGTTCAAGTTCTAAATTTCATAAAACAAATCATTACATACATTGTATAGTAAAACACAGAGATTCAAGACGTACTTGAATACTTAGGATATAAATTTCTAATGACTCATACCAATTCAGCAACAACCAAGCAGATACATTCCCAATTTGAGCGTCAGAATCATAAAGGGGAAATCACTGTACCAAAGCCTTTTCTCCTAGCTAAAAAGCTCTATGAACTAACGGCCCATACTCTGTTTTCTTTGCAGTTGCCAGCTCTGGAATGAGATCCCCCCAGTACCTGTGATTCCTTTCTGTCTTCAAAATTAATCCAAACAATTTTTATGTTCCAGGAACACTTAGCCGATATAACCATCTATAATGTGAAGAGTCATGTACAGATTACAGCAGTGGGTTTCTCTGGCCACTGTCGGCTGACCTAAACGGCTTTACCCCCTCTGCAGGCCGCTCATGTGTTACTCCTGGCGAACACTCGGTCCCCCCGGAGGGTCAGGTGTTGGAGCTGGTACTGGAGCACTTCCGTGTCCGCGGGCTCCTTGATGCTCATTTTATCTAGATTGAGGTAGTCCAGAGATTTGGAGTGAGCCCTCTTACCTTTAAGAAGACAGAGGGGCAGGGGCCCATGCAGGGCCTTATAAGGTTCATAAGGTAAAGATTTAGTGCACTTGTCTCCTGAGCTGGGCATGCGCCTTCGCCGCCTGCCATTGACTGCGGGGATCTCGTAGGGCTGGTAGTACCGACTCCGGGTTTTGTACAAACGCGACGAGCGCGCCAGTCCCGCGTCCAGCTGTTTGGAGCGCAGGGCGGGCACGGCTTCCCCCTTGCTCTCTTCGCCTCCCGTGCACTTCTGGGCCAACTTGAGCAGCTCCTCGCCAGTGGTGAAGCCGACCAGGTAGTTGGAGTCCATGTGCAGGATCTGGTAGCCCGACACGGTCCTGCGCATCGGGGAGCAGGGCGTGCTGGAGCAGCGCGGCTTCTCCGCCTCCGCCTTTCCCGGGGAGCTGGCCTCGGCAGCCGGGCAGGGCAGGCTGCTCAGGGCGCTTCTGGGCTCTCCGTTAATGTCGACTTCCATTTTAGGCACCCGTCTGCACACTCCTAAAAGCAGACAGACTCAGATTAGGAGAGCATAAGGGGCAGAGCCTTAGAGAAGGCCGGGGAGCACGAAACGACACTCGCCAGAAAGACAAACCACGCACAGATTTTTATCTGTATCTATTAAAGGTTTCAGAGCAGGCAGGATGACCACCCTCTCCCTGCCTTCAGAACTCAAAGGCAAGGGAAATAAGAGTTGGAAGTACTACAATCAAGTTGGGATGGGGAACCCCACAGAACAAGGAGGTTTCCCAACTAAACGCCCCCTTCAATCCAGACAAGTCTGTTCCTTTACGCAGCTCAGCACTAAGCAGGTAAAAGCGACCAGGCACTTGGGCAAGAATTTTCAAAATATTTTTGCTATAGTGTAATTTTGAATAAACGCTCAGCTCTTGACAACTGTAATTCTTAAGGAGACGCCTCTAGGGGAGGGTGGGTGGATGGAGGGTGATTGGTGGGATCAAGTCTCTGGTTCATCCGAAGGGTACATGTGAATCTCTCTAAATGTAGAATATAAATGTCTTAACACAATAACTAAGAAAAAGACATGAAGGTCATGTTAACCAGTTGGATGAAAGTATTTCAAATTGTATACAGAAACAGTACACTGTACCCCATGATAGTATTAATGTACACTGCTATGATTTAATACAAAAATTTGAGCTGATCAATTTCTTTAAAGAATCCAATTTAGACCTGAAATAGTAATTTTAGGGTATGGTGGAATCTTAGACGAAAGTTTTTCCCAACCTTGTAAATGCTCCTCTCTCCATTCTCCTAGTCAATTATATAAAGAAAATAATTTTGTTGTTTAAAAGTTAATCCTAAATTCAACACATCACATAATTTTTAACCGTAAAAATATAAAAGAACAGATGTCATTTTACTTGACTATTTAATCATAAACGAACCCACTGGCTTGACAGTTGTTTTATGCTGCAACACCTAAGATGTACTTCTGACTACTTCCATAAATGACAGGACACTTCACAGGGAATACTAACATTGTTCCCTACAATCACCACACCCCATAGCTTGGGAAACTTCATTGACAACAACTACCACAAATAACAAGTAGGTTCCTAGAAAACTACAAGTTTTGGAAAATAAAATATTAAGGGAAACAGTGAGAATGTCTCTTCTAAGAAACTATCTGTACTTGCTCTTCAGTTGGAAGGAGGTAACAGTTTTAAGTATCTGAGACTGCTAATCAAAATGTAACTGATTTGAAGATGAAAAAGTTATTGGAAAATTCATTAAATAATTCTCATGAACCTCTTTGTATAAGAAATAACGATTTCCTGGCTCAGCACCTGTGGCTCAAGTGGCTAAGGCGCCAGCCACGTACACCCAAGGTGGTGGGTTCAAATTCAGCCTGGGCCTGCCAAAAACAACAATGCTGTCTGCAACCAAAAAATAGTCGGGCGTTGTGGTGGGCGCCTGTGGTCCCAGCTACTTGGGAGGCTGAGGCAGGAGATTCGCTTGAGCGCAGGATTTGGAGGTTGCTGTGAGCTGTGATGTCACGGCACTCTACCCAGGGGGATAGCTTGAGGCTCTGTCTCAAAAAAAAAAAAAAAGAAATAACAATTTCCTAATTGAAGTGTCTCCTAAAGTTTGGCTGTCCATTTAAAATCCAAGCAATTAGAAAGCTACAAAAGAAAAGCAGAACCCTTCTGCCACTTGCAAGCCTTACTGTCCTTCAGGAAAGCCTGTGCGGTTCCCAATGCCCTCCTGTCCTCCCCACTGTCCCCATCTACAGCACCGTGAAGAGCGTTCAGAACAATTCCTCAGATAAAGCAAGTGCCAAGGAAATCGATATAGTTTTACTATTTACTATAACCTTAGACTATTTCAAATTTTTATTTAACCAAAATACTCTAGTCCATCAATCTTTCTAGATTTAATCATCTTTATATTTTATTAAGTAAGATGAAATTTACATGTGTATCTATAACGCATATAAGATTTCTCAGATAATAACGTTGCAGGTCGTGCATGAAGCACCCCATTTTTATGCTAAACATACATTTACCCTCAGCCAAATGATAAATTAATCCTTCCTTTCTCACAAATTCCACAGCCCAGGAAGAGCACAGGGGAAGACAGAGCCAAGGGCTCCAGCTACATAACCTAAGTGGCAGCTATAGGCGGGACCATTTGCCTGACACTTCATTCTGCAAGGCAGCAGATGGAGGGCCAGGGAGGGCAGAAACGACCAGGACACAGCCTGGGGACACCCCGTCTGCACTAACAGAGATACTGGGCTAGGGCTCCTCCCGGTCCCGCACCCCGTAATAACCCACAGTCCTCCACCAGGCATTTACTGCATTCACATCTGTATACTATAAACTTCTTTAAATCCAGGAATTCAGACCCCACTTTATCTGAATTGGGTAATAATTTATACAGAAGCTGGGCTGAAATTCATCTTTTTTTGTCTGTGATAAAAAAACACTGCAAAGCAAGTTAATAGTAGACAAAGTCATGGTGAAGAGCAGTGGAACGGGTCTCTGTGGCCAACAGACTCATCAAAAGTTTCATCCCCTAGGAAGCCGGCCAACCTGCTGCATCACGGCAAACCTTCAGGGACTCTCACCATCTTCTGGGGTTGGGGATAAAGGGATGGAGAAATACAAAGGCCTAGAGATAGGCAGAAATTATTAATTTAGCTAGAAAATAAGTACCAAGAAAAGTAGAAACATGAAGAAAGTAGTCAAAAGAATGTACAAAGGTCAAATGTTGATTTTATATGAAGCAGCCACTATTGGTAGAGGAGTAACTATTGTCAGCTGATAGTCCAACAGCCAACAGAAATATCACCTGGCTCGGGCAGAACCATCTGAATGGGATCTTCGGCCATCCACCTGGTGATCTAACACCTCAGCTAAGTGGAAGGTGCAGATGTGCTTTAAGAGCTCTGGAAATTTCAACCCAACAGCCTGGAGCAAGAAACCTAATACATTCCACTGAGATACACATTCACAACAGAAAATAATACTAACCAGAAAGTTTAGAGTTAAGCACAGCCAATATTCTCTAACATAAATATTCAACCTAGCAACTAAGGACAACGTCAAACAGGTCTCTATTCTAGGTAAAATTTCTGAATGAGAGTCTCGCTGCACTTGAACATGAAAAGGCCCGTTTTAAATATTCTGTGCATGGGATATTTAACAGATGCTACCTGATGAACTAGTGATGAGCAATCCTTAAGCTGGAAAATGGCACATTTTTAGCTATCAAACATCAGTACTTTGGGTCCAAATTAAAAATACTGTATTCTCAAAACTCCGAGCTCTCCAAGTGGTTCAGCATTCTCTGCGGGCCACTGTCACAGTACAAGAGCAGATCACGTCTTGGGATTCATGTAGGAGTATGAACGGGGGAACCAAGACTGCTCCCGTGAAGGAATTCTCTGTACTTATATATATCGCCTTCTAAAGACCACCTAGTGAACTGTGTGGTGCCAGAAAGCAGCGAGGTGGAGGCTGAGTTTCAGGAAAGGGAGCTCTGCCTGGCAAATATTTTATTTTCAGCTGGGCAGAAGGCTGATTAAGCAGTGGACCTCCCATTCTTCAAATGTGACAGAAAACTAAATTTTTTACACCATTAAATTCCTGAGAACTGCCTAACTCGCCTTAAATCTTGGTCCAAGGTCCTGGAGCAGTTACAGGAACTGACTTTTTCTGTTTGCCCTTTAGAAGGGCAGTGGCTCTTTAGGACTGCCTTGTCTCGACAGGGAGAAGTCCGGGTACACCTGGTAATCCCAGAATTCTACCCAAAAAGGAAGACACTAAAGACAGTTAAAACCTGAATGGGCCCACAGTCAACATACCTTGACACCTGGAGAGCAAATATTTTCCACAACAAAATTTCTTATTAAAAGGAATTTATTGGGAAACTTAGTTACTGTGGCTACCACTGGAGATAGGTCAAGTTCAGCAGTACAGTCCAGATTTTACTGTGAAAAATTGCTTATGGACTTGTTACTTTTAAGAAACCTAGTCATGACTCAGCATTTTGTCTCTTATTCTAAAATAAACCTTGCATCCAGAAAGCATACTGCCAAGATAAACGATACAAAGTACTCTCATAAATACCACTCACTGCAGGTGAGTGCACCGGGCACCCAGCCACAGGTGTGGCCCTGGCAGCACCAAGTCGGTGGCCTCGACCGAGTTGCATCCGGAAATCAGGTATAAAGCTGACTGCCGCACTCCAGAGTAGGGACCTCTTAGGGACCTATGAGGAACCGGCCACATGACACCAGACAAAGTGACACAAATTCTAGAAGATGGACACAGTGCACATTTTAAAAGAACCAGGTATAGCACGCAACTGTGAATTTTGGGTGGAAGTAAAGCAAACAGGTGCAAACTGCAGCGCGTATGGAGAACCTGGCGCACCAGGATGAGGACAGTCACGAGGTGTGACCTGTAGGGAAGGTCACAGCTCCCAACGCTCTCCAAAGGCCAAACTCTTCAACTTTGGGCACAAAACCCAATAGTCCTTGGCTCCTTAGATGAGCTTTGAAAGTATCTGGTAAGCTTCACAACTGCAATACAAAGAATTCCTTTCCACCAAACCACATCTACTATCTGTACTTCAGCTAAGAAACTCAAAGAATTGCTTAACTTTCCTGTGTTTATTTATATATCAGTAATATGCTTATTAAAAAAAATACAACTCCCTAAAGCTTGAGCTGAGTTACAAGACATGAAATTCATTGTTAGACTCATTCCATCAACCAAACACTGCTCTTTCTTGCCATCTTCTCTTAAAACACCTTTAGTCTTTTATAGACCAAATTAGTTTATCAAAAATATTTTTTGTGATTGGCAAGATCTAAGAAAGTCTGGATATAATATAATTCTCAGAGACAGAAAGGAAAGCAGTGTTTCCCAAAGACAAAAGGTGAGTTAGCACCAGGACACCTCCTGGCATTGCCAACAGCCACTCCAGTGCTGCAGGGCGGATGAGTCAGTGACACACTCCAAGAAATGAGATTTACTTTCCCAGGACGCACTGGGACTTACTAAGTTTTTCAACTGTGCTGAGGTATCTCAAGGAGCTCTTGCAGTCTGGGGACGTTTTATAACTGCCTTCTTCTCCTAGATACTTTCTAAGTCTTTTTCCTTCCCTACTAACCTACTCCTACGATTGGCTGTAGCAGCCCATATCGCTTATGGCTAGGAGGAGTGAGAGTTATAAGACATACCTGTAATGGAACACCTTGGTGGAAAGGGCATGGAGAGGGTTTTAGTGTGAAAGAGCTCACGAGATGAGAGCTTGGTGAATCGGCAGTCTCTACACCTGTGGTGTTGGGAGGCATGAGATCAGCCTTATATTAGGCTGGAGGAGAAGGCAGTCAAGAGGCATGAGCATTCTATCACAGACCCACTTACTCTGACTCTGTCTCCTCACCTCTCCTGCCTGCAGAATGCCAGCACCACGTCTCTCTGCTGAAGATTACCAAGCTCTGCCAAAGACTAAGATCTATCTGTTCTAAGACTGCTTTACTCTCTCTACGACACACACTCTCTCTCTCTCTCCAGCTAAAGTAGATAGCCCTCAGGCACCTAAGAGAAACTGTTCCTGAGCAAGGTAGCTTAGCAGTCTGCGTCCAAAACATACCTAAGCCGGGCCCGAGACCGGGCTAGTCCCAGGCCCAGACAAGTGGTGTCAGAAGCAGATCCTGACAACTGGTACTTCTTTTTGTTTTTGAAACTTGTAAAAACAATACATGCAGACTGAAAGCCACCCAAATAATTCACAGTGATGCACTGTAACAGGAAAAACCCCTCTTCACCCCACCGAAGCCAGACACGTCTAGAGAAACCTCTCCTCCTCTTCTGGGGCACCCTCCCTTCTCCTGAGCAGTGATAATGGTGGCCGCTTCTTCCAACAATGAAAGCCTGTAACTACGTACATGCATGTGGACACACATATATGTTTATGTAGAAATACTCATATACGTATATAAACACATGGCATTATTTCTGCAAGAGATTCCAGAAGTAAAAATGCTTAAGGAAAATAGGTGTTTCTTAAATTTTATAGCGACAACTGTAAAGCTTTCTATATAGATTTTCATTTCTTTTTACACAGAAAGTGTATTTATTATTTTATATAATTAAGATTAATACCTTTTAAAAGTATCACCTACACAGTCACCAGGCAAGTACCTATTTTTCCTTTTTATTGCTTACAAATAGGAATTACCTAAGAAAAAAGGGAGGATGATGTACCCAAAAGATAATGTGTTTGATTTTTCCAAACGAGAAAATATAAATGAAAAAGAGCCTGATGTCCATCCTTTGACCTCAAATCTCCAGGATTATTTTCCTTCACAACAATTAGAAATGCCTTCAAAGAGATGTTTAAACTATCCATTTTCCTTCAAAAGGGGGAAGAGACACACACAGAGGGCATCTGGAGCAGTACGGGACACCCCAGGACAAGTATTCTGGCTGAGAGTAAAGCAAACAGGTCGAAACCACAACACCTAAGCGGGAAGCCCTGTGCCCCAGGACGAGCAGTCAGAGACCCAGCTGCAGGGGATACACATGGCTGTGAACTTGGCTCCAAGAGGCGAAGCCTCCATTCTGCTTGGCACCAAGAGCAAAACTTGGAAAACACAACCTCAATGCCTAAGCTCCTTAGACCAGCTCTGGGAGTAGCTGGTAAGTCTCACGACTACTATACCAACAGTTCCTTTGGAAATTGCATTCTGAGAATTTTTAAAACTAAGGCTTATCAGAAACACTCATTCCTAATCAAAACACTGCCCTGTATGCTTTAACCATTTTGTAGCCAGGCACAATACCACATACAACAGACACAAACATAAACATCACGTTAACAAAGCCCTTGTTAAGAGGTACCTGAAACAAACCATTCAGGGCAGAGCTGTTCTTTGAGAGACGGCCTGTCCGGAGCATGACTAATGCTAGTTTAGGGATATCTAGGATCATCTGGTTTTAATGCCAGCAGCATCCTGGCGCTCACGGCCCTGGAAGCTTCACCTCCCTGACAGAAGAGGAGAGGACACTGCAGCCATGGAGACAGGGCTGCCCAGAGCCACACAGCTGGTTTGTGGCCATGATTCCATCCCAGGACTTCGGGCTCCCAGTCCAACGCTCCTTCAATTTCACATGCTGTTCTTCCAGCAGTGGTCCCCAAACTTGTCTATGTCCCAAAATCATCCAAGGAGCTTCAAAAAGTCCTGATGTCTGTGTTCCACACCAGATCTGTGATTTCACTGATCTGGGGAATAGCCTGGGCACTCAAAGTTTTAAAAGATCCCCAGGTGATTCTAAAATGCACACAGGTTTGGAAACTTGTCAGACAGAATTCATCACATAGAGAATTCCACTCCTATAAGCTCCTGCCTTGTTTTTAATCTATAATTACCATATAGTTAAGTTTGTGAACATAATTTTTGTCTGCTTATAAGCTAACAACCTATCCCTCAGCCTTCTAATTTACTGTTTCTAATCCACTGTGGGCTGAAAGTAACTGCTAGCCAAATGTGTTAAAACTGGATATAAAATAACAATAAATCTTGCTGAATGAGAATCAGGTTCCATCACCTACAAACCTTTGGCATGGATATTTTAGCTATGTAGAAGTCTTTGATAGGCACAGTTACTTTGGAGGACAGTTTGGCCACTACTTACAAAATCGAGTAAATGCTCACTAAACAATCCAGCTTCCACAGTCCCAGATATTTGCCCAAGAAAACTAAAAATACTGTCTACACAAAGACCTGAACGGGAATGTTTGTAGCAGTTTCATTCACAGTCACCGAAAACTGGGAAGAGTCCAAACGTCCACCGACAGGGAGACAGAGGAGCTGACTGTGGTCTGTGCACACACAGAACGCCACTGGCAGTGAACAGCAGAGCGCTGGGCAGGAGATACCTCCGACTTAGCACCCAGGCACCTGCGTGCCACTTTCTGGAGAAGGCAAAGCTACTGGGCCACAATTCAGTAATTGCCAAGGGCTGGGGACAATTACAAAGGGGCCAAAGGGAATTCAGGGAGATGATAAAAATATTTTATACACTGACTGCAATGATCACTACCCAGTTAGATATGTTTGTCAAAAGGCATCAAACCATATACCTTAAAAGACAAGGGTCAATTTTACTATATACGCTATACTCAGTGAAAGAGAAATCTTTATGACATTTAAATAATCCTTCCCATTTTAAATATTTTGAATTGTATAATCTCAGAATCAGAAAGATTCTTAATGGTTGCCCAGTGTGCATCTGAACACCTCCAGAAGCAGATCCTCATGACCTCCCACGGTCACTTGTCCCGCCTTGCACAGCTCTGCTGGAACGTCACCTTACTGACACGCGTGACTGTCTCTCCCGACACACACATGTACAGTCAGCAGTCTGGATCTGAGGGCTCCACATCTGTGCGTTCAACCAACCACACACAGAAAACGTTTTCTAAAAATATTACATACACGTGCTGAACATGTACAGACATGTTTTTCTTATCATTATCCTCCAAACGATACAGTGTAACGACTAGTTACATACACTGTCATTATAACAGGCATTTTAAGTAATCCAGAGATGATTTAAACAAATCACACACAGGAGAATGTGCACAGGTTATATGCAAATCAGGAACTTGAGCATCCTCAGGTTTGGGTACCTGGGGGAGGTCCTGGAAACAAGCCCCAGGCACATCAAGGGACAACTGTCCACACGTGTTCACACACGAGGACAGACAGACGTAGACACAGACACCCAGATGCCGTAGCTTTGCCCACTGCTCCTGGCGCTGTGCTTCACCTCAGCTGAGTGCGACAGGGACCCAGCCACGCTGCCTCCTGTCAGTGTTCCCTGGACGCCTTCATGGTCGTGTTCAGGCTTCCGGCTTTTACCCAAAATGAAAGCCTTAGCGATGCTTCCATTTTTCCAGAGTTTCAAAATGCATTTTCCTAAGTTGGCTAGGTTTTATTAACTTCACAAAATTAAAATGCTTGTTTTTCCTCACCACCCCTCTGAATCCTTCTGATGCTGACTTCTGATTTAGAAATCCCTTGTTAGGAAACTGTTTTCTGAGGATCGTGACCTCCATACACGAGTCAGAGCAAGAACCTACAAAGTCGCTGGCCAAGTGGAACGACGTTCGGAAGCGGGACCTCACACCAACATGGCTTCACTCATTTTTTTTCTCTTCAAAAACTTGGAGCCATGTGACAACCATGTCCACACAGACGCACAGATGACATACCGAAAAAAGACAACCGAAGGGAGAAGCAACGTGGCATATTTTTACCAGCTTAAATTTATGGTGTGATAAAAGGAATATCACACTTGCCGTGGAGCTGCTATACAACTAAGTGAAAATGATGCTCTTTTCTGCCACTCTTTCTATGTGATGATATAAAAATAAAATGTTGTACAAATTATTTCACCAATCTTTGGAGATCAAAATTTTTACTAAAATTTTTCCCAAATTGGAGTAGCTACCTCTAACTACTAAACTTTGAAATATTACTGGATAAGATCTCCATTATCTTATAGGAATTTAAAAAAAGAAAAATCTACTCAAAGAATCAAATATTCCAAATAGAATGATGCTAGCAGTAAATATTTTGTAACTGTAGCATGTATGTCTGCAATGACACACTGGCCTTTCACAGTCACTTCTTGTTTACATTGTCCTTAAAACACATTACAGTATTATGTTCACACAACTGGGTAACAAACAGAAAAAGCAAAATACGTAACTCACCAGACTAAATCCCAGAAGATGTCACTGTACAATTTCCAATGAGTCCCAAGGGAACACAGGCATAATAATTTTTCTGTTCTACTCCAGATACTAAACATGAAATACAAAAATAAACCTTTAATTTAACAAGTAACTTATAACCTGATATCAATTCTAACTATAAACCAGCAGGAAGCACCAATATCAGATATAGGGTAAGCGCCATATAACAGTTAATTCAATTAAAGTAATTTAGAGTTTCTTCAGCTATAAGAACCCTCAAACATTTTCATCATGCTTATTTGTCTCTCTTTCTCTTTACATATATATATGTGTGTGTGTGTGTGTGTGTGTGTGTATATACATATATATATATATATATATATTTTTTTTTTTTTTTTTTTGCTTCAACTCTACCTAGAGACTAATGGCTAAGTGGGCTAAATAAGGATGTAAGAAAAATTGAGGGTCACGGTGCTGGTCTCCCCGCCCTAGCTCTATTCAATGTTCATCAAAATCACAGTAGTCCACAGAAAAAAATAACGCTGAGGCTGAGGTCCTAGCTCTGGCCTTGGCGGGGATTCTGCTCCTGACCTTGCACAAATAGCACTCTTTAAATGAGGACAATGACACGAGTACCATTCTTCCTCCTGATACACTTGTTAGGTGGGTCAAACGAAATGCGATAACTGAGTATGTTTTGCAGGTGCAAAGCCCTTTACAGATGTGATGTTATTATTATGGCAATCAACTTGTCCTATCTACCCATTTTGGCCATTAAACAGCAACAACAAAAACCCTCCCCAAGACTGAGGTGAGGCAAGAGACTGGGAGGCTCTTGGAAAATGAGAGCGAGAATGAGAAGGACTCCAAAACGCTTTTATAGTTACCACCTTCCTCAAGCTCTCTGCATCTCCTCTGTGCCTTCCCCGTCTTACCTGGGAAGTTAATGTGTGAGAGAATCTATCTTTATCTCCTACACCTCCCCCTAGTTAATTGGGTTAATTTGCTAAGACTAAGAAAACTCCCCGAAGTCCTTTTCTACCTGCAAAGGTTTCTCCCGCTGTTGGGCTTTCTGATGTGTCCCACAGCAGGAGGCGTGGGAGGCTCCAGTGAGCCCAGGAGCCTCCTTTTACCTACACAGGTGCTTAGAGCGTGAAAAAATTGGCAACAGTGTGAGAGTTCTCAAACAGAAGACAAACAAGCGTGAGGGTTAGGAGTCTGTTACTTTATTACTTTATCAGTAGAGTTTCATCCAGAGGAAATGGGTAGGGCGGGCCTGTGGCTCCCTGAGCAGGGCTCAGGCCCCATATACCCAGCCCCAGCCAAGCTGCAACAACAACAAAACAAAACAAAACAAAAACAAAAGAAATGGGTAATTACTGAATTAAAGATATTTGCTTCCTCAGCTTGAGAGGCTGGAAGGAGCTAAGGCCCCAGAGTGGTCATTCCGGGAAAGCAGCACGCCCATCAGCTTTCAGAACTTCTTCAGATGTGGGTAACAGACACACACGCTCACTTTCATTCCTTTTGCCAACAACTATATTCAACTTGGATAACCAAGAAATCTAAATAATTAGCCTTGGTTCTACCCAATCAATGAAGCCTCTGGTTTTAATATGAAATGAATTGCAATGTAATAAAAATAGTTACCTAACAATAAGAACTTTAATTATTCCAAACAATCTCCCCAATACTGACGTTATGAAGTTGACATTGATTTTGTATTTAACATATTTATAATGGGGAAAGGGAATAAAAATAGTCCTATCTTTGAGCATCTCCTATATGCCAAAAGCTCTACACAATTTGTATCATTTAATTTTAACTACTCCATCAGGAAAACAGTATTACTCCCTTTTAAGTATTCCACAAAGTAACACAATTTAAGAGTCAGAGCAAGAATCTAAACCCCACCTGGTCTGACTTGAAAGCCCATTGACTTGTCTTTCCACTTTGTGGGCTCTGTTCAATGATAAGGCCGCACGTATAGCCTTTTACACAATAATTGTCTCCCTGAAAAATGTATAGCAATTAATTTCTGTAAATGGAATCCTATTCTAAATGTGTGGTGAAGCACTTTATCTAAAAGCTTTGTTGTTTCATTTGTGAAACAGTTAGGGGAAGGCAGGTTTAATTACGACCTGCAAGGTTATCTCCAACTTAAAACATACTAGGATTTTAAGGCACATAGTGAAGCATCTTACACAAAATCCTGCTAAATCATGGACTCTTTCTCCCAAGAGCTTATAGGACTTTTTTAAAATTATAAATTATAAGGAAGAAAAAATGTATCCACCTATACTCACTGGTTATATGGTTGAATGTTAAATAAAGATCTGTATTTCTTGTTTAGTTTTTAGGGCTTACATCAATCACAAAGTTAGATTTCATTAAAACTCTTAGACATTTTAGATTGAAAACTAAAAAGAAATATTAGAAAAATCCAAATTTTCTTAATTCTAAACAAAGAATTGTTTTAAAAGTCTTAAACCTCATTCAGACTTTCATATAATGGCCTCATGTATTTGGTGACATATTCTTTTATATGCTTTTAAACGCTTCGGGAAAATATTTATACTTTCAAATATTTTTTCATTGCCAAAAGAATGAAATCAACCAAAACTTCATTCTGGATTTGAAAGCAGGGAACCTTAAAGGAATTATCTGGAACTCCTGCCCTGGAGCTGACGTGGACGTCTAGGAAACGGTTGGTAATTTCATAGTAAATAAAGTGTAGAAACTGATTATCCCTATTCTGCCAGTGCCCCACCCAGAACAGAACAGAACGAAAACCAGGAGTCCCAGGAGCGATACAAAGAGAAACCAGGAGAGGAGACATCCCATCCGTGTTTCCCCCACTCCCACTCCGCTGGCTGCTGGGTGTGTCACTGAGTGCACAGGTGCCAACAAGGGGGCGATCAAGAAGATGGGGACAGTGAAAGAGCCAGACTAACTGGTATAAGAATATGCCGTCTTCAAGAGACAGCCCATACAGAAATCTACAAAATTAAACACTTTATCTCTGTCTCCCATTAGTAACTAAAAGGGGGTAATATAAAAGTTCTCAAAATGTGTACCTTTCAAATGACACACATTTTGAGAATACTTTGAAAATCTGTAAGTCAGATTTACAGGCCAAGGTGAAGGTTGAAAAGACATCAACAGATCTCCTCTCAAAAAGTCAGCAAGAAGGGAAAGAACTGATGTGAGATTCTTAGAGCATGGACTCAATGTTGTCTGGGGAGAGACAAGATAATGCTTCTGGTTATAGGAAGCTGGGACAGAATGCTCTGGGACATTTACCTCTACCTAAGCAACAAAAATAAAGGAAGATGCATGGCCAAGAGCTACCCAGAGGCCTCCAGATAGAGATGCCAAGGGGAACCAAGCAAAAACCATCCAGCATTTGACAGCAAGTGAAGCTTCTGCAAATAGAAAAGTTTGCAAACATTGACTAGTGTGTCAAGTTAGGGTAACAGTTATTATTGCACCTAAATAAAGGATATCGTTTTAAAGGCAGAAGGACCTATGTCTAGACTCATGGTAGATTCCCCTGGCATAATTATTTACAAGGTATCCACTTTAACTCTCAAAAATGTTTCAGTTTGGCTATTTAATTGTTCTCAGACTCAAACTATGTAACAATGGTAGGGCAATGAATTATAAAAAGAAAGGAGGAAACAGCCTACTGCTTGCATGGTGGCTGCCCACACAGCCCTGAGGTTTTCTTTGGGTGTATCCGCTTAGGTAGTCAATTATTTACTCATTCAGTCATTCAGCAGTATTTCTAGAATCTTATTAGATGTCCCTGCACTGTACAGGCACTGGCACAAATAAAGAGGAAATCTCAAGACCAGAGGCAGATAGACAAGGAAATATATAAATGTGATATACTCAACAGTAAACCCCAATAGCACGGGCAACCCAGAAAGGGGAGGTTTTCCTAAAAATATATGAAGTTCCATATGGCAATGTTCAGGCCCACACAAAATCCCTACACGAAAAAAGCAATAAATCGCAAGCTTCAGCGCAGATCACTAACAAAGTGGCAACAGGACAAATTTAACAAAATTCATCGCAAATCATACCATTATAAATATGAAGGTCAGCACACAGCCCTTCTGAGTTTTGGTAAATAAACCCCACTGATCGTTAAAGATTATTTATGAAAGCAAGATAAACGTTGGGCAAAAAAAAGTGGTCAGAGTAGAAATTAGGAGTTCTAGTTCCCAAAACATGAAAAAAGAAAAACTAGAAAATAGTAGAATTCTCAGGGGTTATTTAAGAAGAGACCAATAATGAAAAAGTGCTTGGGGGAAAAAAATCACATTATTTAAAAATGTCATTCAGGGTAGTAAAAATGTTTTGTAACCACTAGTCCCAGACGACTCTGAAAAAATGAGAGATTAAAACACATACAAGAGAGACCAGAATGTCTCTCAAGCCACAGAACACTGAGCAGACATAAAATGGGGTGCCACAGTACAATCCACAACCAACACAGACTGCTCAGCTCAGCACACAGGTTACTTTCAAATGATCTTATCTGGCCATTTATAACTTGCAAAAACTGAATCATCTATAGTTTCTAGACAGAGGTGTTAAGTAGGGTGTGACTTCTCTGAAACCATCCTTGACCTTACAGACAAATCATAACCTCTCCAACATGGGAAGACAGCCCATAACTGGTTCAGTGAGACGAAAAGGCGTCCGTCTTAAAGTTTCTCTTTCTAAGATCAGTTCTTTTAATAGCAATCCACCCCCTGAAAGAGCAGCATTCATTTCTTTCCATTTCTGCGAGTAAAATTCAAACCTAGGTTACTAATACCACGTGAAGTCATCCTCCTACTTTTAGAAAAATACTCATTTTCACTGCAAGTCTGACTGACAGTACCTCGAACGGCAGGTCTACAGGCAGCCTGACTTATAAGATACCTCCCTCTCAGGGAGCACCGTCAAACAGGGACTGGCAAATCTTCCAAGGGAAAGCTTAAAACCAGGCATTCATTTCAATGTGCTGGTGACAATGTCAAAGTCCTTTCTCAGGGAAAGGAGATGACTTTCCCCACCCATTTCCCCCACCCCTAGGCTAAATCAGCAAATAAATTTTAAATGCTGTACATAAAGTTTTATTACTTTCACCACAGCACAGATTTAACAGTTAATTTTAAAACAGCTCTCCAAAACATACAGCCAAGAGAAGCAAATTCACTGACTGTTACATAAGATCAGTAAGTATACATTAGATCCCGGAACAGAGCAATTAAATAAAGTATCGGCAAAAATACATTCTATCCACAATTCCTATCAAAAGAAAAGGCCCCTGTGCTCACCACCCCGTTCATTTTAAGTTTATAATGCATTCACAGTTACATAATAAAAAAGGGAATCTGCGAAACATTCATTAAACACAGTATTGTAAGCGTAAAGTATGGCCTTGAATTAATGAAGTACCAAAGCTTCTGCAGTAATAACCAATACTGTATAAATAAACTTTGGGAAAGGGTCATTGCTCCCTCCCTAGTGTCTATCCTGCACTACAGAATTAGGGGAAACCAAGCAGCTAACAACCCTAAAACGTGGCGGAGAGGTTCCTGGAGAAACACCACGTAAAATCCAGAGCCGAGTAACAACAGAAACGCGCGGGGATCGCTCTTCCGGCTCCGAGTACCAAGCACACGTTGTGCCTTCCTCCTCCTTCTCTCCAAATGATTATGAAGTTCCCAGCTCAGCTTTACCTGTGCACAACCGTGAGCGCACACACAGAGACCTTCCTCCAACGCAAATCGCTAACCTGCCGGGCGCAAACTGGCGCGGGTGGAGAGGCGGGGAGTCCCTGAGGACCAACCCTTGCAAGGGGAAAAGGACGGGGCCGTCGTTCCCTTCGCGCCCCTGCCCTCCAGGCGGGATCTGCAGATTCCACCACTAGAGAGTTTGGCAGCTCCACAATGGGGCCGCCGCTCACGGACTGAGTGCCGCCCGCTCCAAACCCCTGCCCATCGCTTCCCACCGCCCCAAGGCCAGCCGCGACAGGTGGGGCGAAGTAGCAATGCCCGGCGACATCTGCCGCTGACCCGCCCCGGGCCCCAACCCACACAGGCGCACGCAGCCACCGCCGGCCAGCTCGCCCCGCGGCCCCAGCGACCCCGCACCCGGTGTCGAGTGCGGGCAAGGGCGGCGGCGGCAGCGGCGGCCGGGGCTCGCCAGGATGCTGTCCGGCCTGGGCGGTCGCACCCGTGCGCGGCCGGGCCCGCGGCCAGAGGTGTGGCAGGCCCGGCCCAGGGAACTGGCCGGTGGGGCCCCAGGCCCTCCGACCGGCACCCCGGCACCGCGGCACCGTGGCCGGGGAGCGAGCCTGCGCCCAGCGCGCCCCGACTTCCGCACCGCGGCGCCGCGGGAGAGGCGCTCCGGGTCGCGAGTTCCCGCACCTCCCGGCGGGCGCACGCCGCGCGCACTCGGGCGCACGCCCCCGCACACTCACTCACACGCGCCGCACACTCGCGGCGGCCCCGGCCCCACCCCTGTGCCCGGGCACCGCAGGCTCCCCGCACCCTGCGCCGGCCCCACCCAGCATACCGGCCCCCCCGCCCTGCACCCCGGGAGCCCGGGGACCGGCCCGCCAAGGCCGGGGGAGCCAGGGCCGCTCCGCCGCCCATCCCGGAGGCTGGCCCGGCCGGGATCCCCAGCGCCGTGCGGGCCCCGCGCGCCCGGCTCCGACAAGAGGCAGGGAGGAGCGGTGGCGCCGCGACCGGGACTGGCACCGGGGATCGGCGACTGGGGCACCACCGCCCCGCCCCCGGTCACCACCACCTTTTCTGCGGCACAAAAGGTTGCAGACGGAGCCGCCGTCCCTGTGCAACCTACCCGTGGCCCAGAGCTCCGTCGCTTCCGCCGTGCCCGGGGCCGCGGAGCCGGAGACCTGGGCGGGAGAGGCGCGGTCTGCGGCGCCGAGATCCGGGCAGAGGCCGCCAGCCGAGCCCGCCGGGCACCCGCTCCGCTCCCACCGCGCGCGGCGCCAGCTGCCGCCCGGCGTAGCCCCGCCCCCGCGCCGCCCCCGCCGCCTCCGCCGCCTCCCCGGCCGCAGAGGCGCAGCCCGTCAGCGCCGAGCCCGCCTCCCGCGCCCCGCGCCGGCGCCCGGACGGAGGGCGGGAGGGCGGGACACGGGCGCAGAGAGGCCGCAGGAGGGGGCGGGGCGGAGGCGGCTGCACCCCACCCGCGGGGCTGGGGACGCCCCGGCTTCCCCGCGCGAGGGGCGCGCCGGGTGTCGTTTGTGAGTCTCGGCTTACGGGGCTTGGCGCTGAGCAGCGGGGAGAACTGGAAGCCCAGGACGTTCAAATTCGGGGGTCCGTTTTGGAAAACTACTAAATATCCAGTGAAGTGTGGTGGGGGGTAAAGTTCAAAGTCAGATTCTGGTTGCATTAGCTATTTTTGAATCTGCCAAGACTGATCTTTTCCATTCTTGGAAGAGATTACTTTCTTTCCTCAAGATTTTCTTTTCTTAATTCGTGTGTGTCTCCTCTGCCAAACTGGTTCAGCTCCGCGATGGGAATATTTACTGACACTTATTTAGCTCCCACTACGTACGTGCACTTCCAAATTTACACCTCTCAACAATTCCCTAAGACGCGGAAAGTTGAAGTAACTGGGCATGTAACCTAGAAAGTGCTGAGCTGAGCGAATACGCCGTGAACCCCCAAATTGTTTATAAATGTTGTAAATTTAGGTACCAGTCTCCAACCAAGAGAGCTTGTTGGATTTATTTTTTAAAAAATCAAAAATTTTTATAAAGGTATGACCTATTTGGTGTATTTAAACAATCTTGACGGAGACTTGTTCCAGAATACCTCAGTAGTGTATGAACTCACTACAGCAGAGAAGTGTGTACACACCTACTTGGACAGAGTGGCTCCTGGAGGCTGTACGGCCAGAAGACCCGTTAGGCCACCTCTCGTGGGCCCTAAAATAAGTGAGGGGACAGGAGGGGAAGAGACTAAGGAGGGGAAGTTAGAGGGAAGAGGAAATTTTAACACATGTTCTCTAAACAAGTTTAGAAAACACCAGTTACTCCCTTACAACATAGATGTGTATGTAACTTCTCAAATACAGACGTGGGCATAGGGTAATCTACGCTGCCGAGATCCAGGAATAAAGCAATGGACTTTTCTTTTTATCAGTACTTCAGGAGAACACTTTGACACAGTAGTGTATTGTTCTGAAGCGCATTCTCATAAACCATAAAATATACAAAATATTGTATATTTTATATTCAGAAACTTAATTTCATTTTGTCCTGTCTGAAATCACATAACTTTCTCTAAAGAACGCCTTGCACTTGCCCTTTGCTCGGAATGTTTGGCATTGTTCTATGGCCAGAGCAATAAAATTCTGATTTGCCTTTGAGTTGATGAGGCTCAAGGCCCTCTGGAGAAGGCATTGTCTCCACCCTGCTTCCTTCCCTGGGGGGTGCTCTACTCTCCCATCCTAACCCTGACTTCACCCAATCACAACCTGGGGCCACTCTTCTTTGTCACAAAGAACTCCTAATAAAGCCTGGCGGGTGGTAATGGCAGATAACAGCTTTGTGCCTATGGCACCTGCAGACAGTGGATGTAGCATTAATTCAGACTGGTCTGGCTTGGGGGCTGTGGATGAGGGGTTGTGAGGGGCGGCAATACTGCAGAAGCGCCTCCCAGAGATCTTCTGTGTTCTGTGAAGATCTGTTCAATCTATAAAGGTAAAATGCATCAGTATAAAGGATTAGGCCCAAGGGTGTCCCAAAATTCACCCATAAAATCACCATACGTAGAGAAAAGGGGAAATTGTAGCTATATGTAGTTTTATTTACAAAATATTCATTACAAAATTTTACAAAATATTGATGAAATATTTTGTACATGTTGGTCACTTCTTCATAAAACTTTGTAATGAATATTTTGTAAGTAAGGAGCATTTAGCTAGAGTTTCCCATTTCCCCCATGATGACTTTAGGGGCAACTTTGGACCGCCCTGAAGGACAGACCCTGTGACCTGAAAGACCAGGTAAAACTTGGGGGCTTGGAAGCTGAACGTCTGAGGCCCCTTATGTCAGTTACATCTTTGCTTCAAGGGGCCCTATCTAGAAATGACTTTAAAATGTCGATTGTCTGGGAAGGATCATACTACAACTGATGTAAATCATGATACCTAGCAAAGGTGAATGTGATTAATAAGGCAGTGAAATAACCAGGAAACTACAAAGCCAGAAGTGCAAGAGATACCACATTGCCTTTTCTATAAACGGACTTATTTCAGGTAAGGTCTAACTAGGATAACAGAGATCACTTCAAGTATCTACAGACAGAGATAACTGAATGCAGGGAATTGGTAACACTAGTGGTAGAAACATTCAGAAGCTGAACAGAGGGGGGAGAAATGACCCAGAAATTAGTAACCACAGTCCCTGGCTGCAGGACTAAGGGAGGCGGCAGGGGTACGAGGCAGGGCCAGGCAGCGTGGCCAGCCTGGTGGGATCTGTGCCGCAGAGGAGAGACAGACCCCTCCAGTGGCAGTCTGTGGAGGGCAAGGGGGTGCCCTGCAGGCTCTCCCCGCTCCTGCCCTCCAGCCTCCTGCCTGTGCCTTCCACTGGTGGCAGCTGCCAGGGGACCCAGGGAAAGAGCCTGTAGGGGTGGGCTCCTCGCACCCTGAGAATGGCAGCACGTGGGCTGTGGATCTAAGCACCATTCTATCACTTTCCAGGCCTCAGTCTTTCTTTAGCCCTTCTTACTCCCTTGGGTAGGATCTAAGTCCCCACAGCTTGTGATGCTGGCAGGAAGTGGGGGTGACCCTTTGCTTCACACTCATCTGTCCACAGAGCTTCCCTTTGTCTCTTCCCAGAGCTGCTTCTCGTGGCTACAGCACCACACGCCCGCAGCTGGGATGGCCCAGCACGTGGTCTCGCCCTTCAGCTCTCTCCTGTGCCAGCAGAGGCACAGGAGAGAGCCACATGTGAGGCAGAGAAATTCCCAGGGTCTGGGACCCTCCTGCTACGCCTTGCACAGCCTCGGGCATTTACATTTAGGGTCTTGGGGAGCTCCTACAGCTTAGGGCTCAAACGCCACAGCCTTGGGACACACTGACTTCTGTCCTCTTCTTTCCAAATACAAGAGAATCTCTTTCCTAAGAAAAGGCTTTCCTCATCTTTTTGCTCTTCCCAGACAGTCTGCCTTTGTTTGAAAACTCCGTCCCCTCTCTGGGGCTTAGGCCTTTGGCACTACAAGCTAGAAAAAAAAAAAAAAAAAGCTCTGGCCTCTGGCCCAGTGTGGTGGCTCACGCCTGTAATCCTAGCACTCTGGGAGGCCGAGGCTGGTGGATTGCCTGAGCTCACGAGACCAGCCTGAGCAAAAGTGAGGCCTAGTCTCCACTAAAAATAGAGAAACTGAGGCAAGAGGATCGCTTGTGACAGCTTGAGACTTTGTCTTAAAAAAAAAAAAAGAAGAAAGAAAAAAGAAATGTTCTGCACCCAATGTCCTTTGTGCCCTGCCTGCCACATATCCCCTGAGGCAACCAAGGCACAGTGAGTCCAAGATGAAAACAATCATGAATTTATGGGTTGCAGTTTCATCCTGCTGTAGAAGTGAGGTGAGCGCTGTGGACCTGGCTGAGGAGGAGGCACACAGAAGGAGCTCCACTCTGGACCATGGGGAACTTGGTTGGTGCGGCACATCCTAGGGAGGGGTCAGCGGGAGGCTGGACAAGCAGGTGTGAGCTGGGGGGATGTGGGCTGCCCTTCAGATCCCACTGAACCAGTTCAAAGGGCACACTTCCCTCCAGCTGCTCCACCATTTGCGCCTGTACACAATTATTTCCTGTGGAGGGAGCATTCTTCCCTCCCTAGCCGCTCAGTCTGACCTATCTCTACCCATTTCTCAGACTTCAGTGCAACCTCGCTGCTGCCTCTGGAAGGAGTCCTGGTCCCTCCTTTCTCCTTCTGCTGTTCTAGAACCTAGTGCCAAAAAAGACTGTCTCCCCACTACTCTGCGTGCTCCTGGATGGCAGGGGCTATGTCTGACCCTCTAACGAAGAGCAGACACTGAGACATAAGTGGGGCTCAGTAAATATTTAGCTTATGTTGACTGAGGGGAGCAGGAGGGGAGCCTGCAGGTTGAGGCCTATTGAAGCCAGCTTTGATCTGACTCAGCAGAACTGATTGCTACATTTTCGGGAACTTGGCAAGCTGGTTGTTAAATCATTAGTAGCTTGAAAGCAGCTCTGGTAGGAGTATTGACACCCAGGTAAATTGGCAAATTCTGTAAACAGGACTTCCTGCTCCTCTCTAATCTCCCAACACCCCAGAAAACCAGTTCACCAGCGTATTATTTGGTAGGGTTCAAAGGGCCCCTCCTGTGCGTAGAGGAGGAAGGTAGATCAGAGAATTAGTCTGTGCTTTCAGAAATACTCTCTCATAGATATAAAGTATAACTACATCTCATAATTTCCATGGAAAAGTCTATTGAACTTTAATTATTATCAGTAAGAAGAAGACAGACAGAAAATAGAGGAGCAGAAAAGAAAGTAGCATCAACCCTGGAGAGATCACGTCTCAGGCCCGCTGTCACAGAGGCTTGCTAGGGGACCTCTGCCTGGTCACTAAATTATGACCTTTTAAAGGAATTTCTCTGAATTGTGCCCCTCACAATACCTACAATGGCATATAATAGGTACTCAAAAACTAACACCTGAATTTTGCCAAATTAAACTCTTTCTGTTTGGCCTCGGTTCTTCATCTGCAAGTTAAGAGATGAGAGAGAGGGCTTTCAAGAGGGCTTGGTAAGTATAGCCCCTTCCCTGCCCAATTCAAAACAAACTGAGAAAGGACGGAGGGGTGAAGATGAAGCCAGTGTTTCTGTCACACGGAGGACACAGGTTAGGATGCAGTTACAGGGCTCGATTTTTTAAATCCCAGATTAGACCGATGGTCCCTGGCAGCTCTCCTCACATGAAAGCCTGCCTGGCTAGGACTTAGGGTCAGGGAACAGAGAATACTGGTGCGGGGCGGGGGCCGCGTCCCCCCAAGTGATAAGAGTGGCTAGGTTGAGTGTGCCCAGTGTAATCCCCCAACGAGCTTGTCTCTTCCTCCCTTGGGAAGGACACAGTGAGGAGGGGGAGACGGGCACGGGGTGCATAGTATATATACACCTAGTGTAGCGTATATAGTATGATTGCCAAGGGAGCTTCCCTCATCCAAACAGAAGTTTCAACCGTGGGGAAGAAGCCCTGCCTCTAACAGCCGGCAGCATTAGATAGTTTTCAAGGGCTCTTCCCATTCTGATTTACAGAAGGCAGTAATCTAGCCAGATCTGTGCTGGATTCTGAGAGCACAATGACGAAAGATAACATCTTGCCCTCAAGGAACTTCAAGTTAAGTTCTCGGAATAAGGCAGATGAGAAATTATGCGGTTATAATTTGGTGCCATAATACCCTATGATTTTTTCTAAAAATCTCTAAAGATGAGAGATTCATCTAAAATTCTCTAAAGATGTATTTCTATGGGGAAACGAGGGCTGAGGCTTCGAACAACTGATGTACAAACTTAAAAAACTAAGCCCCATGCTCAGTGGAGGAGAAATATGAGAAATTCCCCTCCCTGTGGCCTGAGAACCCTCTGACGCTAGCAAGTCACAGTATTTCCATCATGGAAACAGAATAGAGAACCCAGACGGGGTGACACAAATATGCCACAGTGATTTGTAACATAGGTTCAAAAGCAACTCAGTGGTGGAGAGACAGATTTTTTTTCAACAAATAGTACCAGAACAACCACAGGCCTAAAAAAAAAACAAAAAACCTCAACCTAAGTCTCCCAGTTTACACAAAAATTAACACAAGATAATCACAAACTTAAATATAAAATACTTAGCAAAAAAAAAAAAACAGGAAATATTTGGGATTCAGGACCAAATAGTTTCTGAGATCTAATACACAAAGCATGACTCATAAAAAGAAAAATTAATAAACTGGACTTCATCAACATTCAAAATATTTGCTACAGTAAAGACCCTGTTAAGATGATGAAAAAGCAAGCTACAGACGGAGAGAAAATATTATTTGTGAAACATGTATCTAATAAAGAACTTGCACATAGAATATATACCAAATGTCTTCAAATTCAACAGTTAAAAAAAAGCAAATAATCCAATTAGAAAAAGGGCCAAACATACAAAGAGACATTTCATCAAAGAAGATACACAGATGGGAAACAGACATGGGAGAGCTGTCCAAGGTCATTAACCATCAAGCAAAGTGACCGGCAGCCACCATGCAGTGTTACTGCACAGCCAGTCCAAGACTGAAAGTAGAGACTCCCAACAGACCCACAGGGAATGGTGATGTTAACTGTGGATGGTTAACTGTGGGACATCTGTGTCACAGAATATCAATAAAACAGGGACAACGTCAATGTGCACCAATCTGGTGGACTCCGCAGTGAATGGTGCTGGGAGAAGCCAATCTCAAAAGGCCACAAATTGCGTGATTTTATTTATATTATGTTCTTGAACTGGCAAAATTATAGAAATGCAGAACCAATTAGTGGTTGCCAGGGGTTAAGGGGGGGGGGAGGAAGTGAAAGTGGCAGGAAAAGGATCCTGTGATCACCTAAAGGTCACATTCCGTATTTTGGCTGCACCAATGTCAACGTCCTGGCTGTGACTCTGTGTCACGGGTCTCACTCACACTGTGCTGTGCTACAGTCTCATGTGGCCTCGACCCCAAGTTACCACTGGGGAAACTGTGTAAAGGACACGTGGGCTCTCTCTGCATTACGCCCTGTCACTATGTAAATGTACACTTATCTTAAAATACAAAGTTTTTGAAAACTGGAGGATAGAAGTGACAAATATGCAAATTTAGAACATTCCTCTAAAAGCTTATGCCAGAAGTAGAAAATGTTAGTTCCCATAGGGAGAGAAAGTTGATAGCTTGGGGGCTGGGTGGGAGATACACTTTTTATTATACATTTTTCTTTATATATTTTGAGTTTTGATTATGTAAAATAAATGCCCATTCAAAAAACTTAAATGTCAATCTAAAATTTCTCAGCCAAACTCGAGGCTTTCCAATTGATAACAGTCCTGATTTATCTGTTAACTTTCTAGTCAAAAATTATACAAATTAAGTGTGTTTTTTTAACCTTTCTAATTATTAACCTATTACAACATTGGAGCTTTTTGTCTTTCCCAAACACAAAACAGTCAAAATTTTTATCTTTTTTAATTATGAAGATTTGCCTGTACTCTCATTCTTTTCCAGAAAAAAAGTAGTTAACAAAAAAACACATTTATGGGTCATTTGGAGCAGCCTTGACACCCCACCATGTCATCCAATTACTTTATGAGATACAATGTGATATAATCTCTAGAAGCAGCATGGACTTTGAGAACATACAATCTGGGATTTTCAGCCATGTGACCTTGTTTAAATTATTTAACCTACCCAACACTGTTTCCTTATCTATAAAACAAACATAATATCCATTTTCCCAGATTGCCTTCGGTATTAATACAAGTTACATATGGAGTCTGCACACAGTAGCAGCTCAAGGAGAGCTAAGATTATTGGAAACAAAAGCTTTAGCAACGGAAAGCCAGGGGTTCTCCAGGAGAGTATCCAGTTCCTCCATATGAATTTAGAGTCCCCTGTTCTGAGATGTAGTGTGTGTGTGTGAATCAGAGAGAGAGAGAGAGAGAGAGGGAGAGAGAGAGATATCCCTCAGTTACCTCCAGGAAGGATGAAAAGATGGAGCTTTGCCTTCAACTTTAGGACACGCTGCTTTCAGAGCATCAGAGCCCTCCCTGGATGGTTCTGCGGACGCCCTCTTGATGTTGTTCCAGACTGACTGAGAGACCGAAAATATTATACTTCACTTTACAGATTGTACTCTTTGGAGGAAGAGGGCAACTAGGGCAAGACAAAGCCTTTTGGAGATGGACAATAGAGGCTTCTTAAAAAGGGGGTGACAAGGGGAAAGAGGCAGGGGACCAGGTGTAGGAATCCTGTGTGCCCCCCCCAACCGAGTGACGCCCTCTGAGGGGCTTTGTCTTTCTGTTTCATCTTTTGAACTAGGGAAACAGAGAAATTTAGGGTACAATTTAAAAGGGTCCCCCCTTCCCCATTGTAATTAATTTGCTTTAATTACTCTCAACTCTTTAGGGAGAACTGCTTCACCCACATAGCTGGGTGCTCTGGTGAATTAAGAAAGGATGGAATTTTGGCCTCACAGAGCAGGGAGTCTAGCCCAGCGCCCTCCCTCGTACAGGGGGCGGATGGGAGTCCCAGGAGGGAGACAGACAGAGGGACTGGGGTGGTAGAGGAAGCAATACCATGTGAGGAAGTGTCTGCCAAACAGAGGCCTCAGGAGTGGCTGAGAGATGAACTTTGTCCCTCTCAAATCTTAGAGAGAGAGTAGAGTTTGTAAAATGGGAGGAGATCATTCTTGGTAAACACAAAACATCCTACTCAAAAAAGGAGAGTCACCTTTAGGAAATGCAACTACAGTCCCCACAGTCACCCTCCCCTTCTTCCTTGGTTGTCCTCTTTCATTACATAAACGTACAAAGTCAAAGGCTCTTCAGCTGCTGAATAAGACACCAACTCAATCTGAGCCCATGTTAACAGGCAGGTGTCTCTTAAATCAGTAGGATTAACTCCTTGGCTGAGATGAAGCCCCAGTTTCATAAGACATCAAGATGTGCACACGTCCATCAAACCAAACTTACAAATATATAAATGACATTTTCTTGATGTTTTCATATTTCCAAGTTATTTCAATAGCCACATATGTAAGGTGTGTTTCTGAAATGGTATAGGTAAAGAAAAACATTTTACTTTATTTATTATTATTATTTTAAGACAGAGTCTCACTTTGTCACCCTGGGTAGAGTGTCATGGCTTCACAGCTCATAGCAACCTCAAATCACTGGGCTCAAGCCCCCTGAATACCTGGGACTATAGGTGCCTCCTGCAATGCCTGCCTATTTTTTTAGACATGGGGTCTTGTTCTTGCTCAGGCTAGTCTTCAACTTGTGAACTCAGGCAATCCCCCTGCCTCTGCCTCCCAGAGTGCTAGGATTACAGGTGTGAGCCGCTACACCTGGCCAAGAAAAACATTTTAAGGTAAATCTTTTACCTGAAGTTTCCAATTGCTATTTGGAACTTCCAACAATCTCATATGACTCTAACATTTATTCCTAAAGTAATCTTCCTTTTTCAATGTACAATTTGCATGTACTCAATTCTCAGTTCAAACTATAATTTAGCCAAAAAGTCAAGTGACAAGGACTTTCATATACTCATTTAAATAATAGTACACATATGTGGATGTGCACCACAAGGTAATAATCCTTTCTTACGTTTCTATTAACTTAGAGATTTTCATGTTTAAGTCTCCATCCTATGTAACCATTCAGCAGAATTCATAAGGCTCACACATACATAGTGGGGTGGGCCCCAGCGTTCACAAATCAAATCTCACTACATTTGTACAGGAAAAAAGACAGTCTTATTACAAGGCTGGCCTGTCTCTCTGCTGCATATGACAAAGACTAGGAAATGTTGTTAAGGGGTATATGGTTAAGGGTAAACTAGCATTAAAAAATACCTTAATTTCTTTTCTTTTTCATCCTATGCTATAGTTTGTGATTGTTTGGCTAAAAAGATCAATTTATCCATTGCCTGGAAAAATTTACTAACCAAAGTCACACAAGACGCATTTGGAGTACGAAATCTATTTAATGACTTCCTAAGGGAAGTATTTCTTTTTGGTGGAGAAACCAATGTGATGTTAGAATCCTGCTTATTTCGAATTCAGATCAGAACCACACATACCACGGTAGCTGTGAACAGACTATCAAGTCTCCTTGTTGGCCCATTTGGACCCTTCTTTCCTGAGCAACTTAGGGCTCTGAAGACAAGAGCACAAAGTTGCTCCCCTGCCCAGGTTTTCATGCTTCTAATCTACCCTTTCTGTTCTTCAAACACCTGCTTATTTGAAAAAGATGCTGGACTGTCCTATAGACAGAGGGAGTGGGAGCCTCTGTGTCAACCTCTCCTGGAACACCTGAGGGCTTCCCGCCCTCCACCCGCCACAACATCCCAAGTTTTACCAACAAGTTACCTTGTTAGATACCATTAGCAAACAGGACGACCGTGACTTCTTTAGAGGGCATTGTGATGTTTGCACTTCCTGTTATTTTGACATGTACGCTCCATCCTTCATGACTTCTCAGCCAAGAGGCATGAATCTGCTTTTCAGATAACATGCTCTTGAGTAACCACCCCTCAGACATGCTACAGTTTTTTTAATCCTTTTATAGTCACCAGACAAATGAAAACCATTGCTTTTCAGGGGAAATCATCATTGACAGAAAGAATTGGTTCTTCAAATAGCACTGTGTGTATTTAAGGTTGGTCCTTAACACAAATCTGGTTCATGTGTGCGTGTGAGACAGCGAGAAACAGAGACACAGAGAGGGACAGAGAGACAGAGAGACAGAGACAGAGAGATGAGGAGAGAAGAGACCTGTTCACCTTCCTGGGTGGCTGCTGGCCTCTGTCTTCCTTTACACAAACACCCCTGCACCATCCCTCCGCAGTCCCCTGCACCATCCCTCCGCAGTCTCCTGTTTTGGGTCTTGCTTTTCCATTGCTCTACTGGACTAGCAACTTCCTTTGTTCATAATAGCTTGGGGCCCAGAGTCTTTGCTCCCTGAAATTTAGCCCCCAGGACGTTCAGCACAGGGCTTCTGAGCACTTGAGCAACTGCTCACCTATCCCGGGTCTCACGGAAGGGACAGGTCAGTGCTGTCCCAGGTTAAGTGCTCAGTCATGAAGGAAGAAATGGAGGAAGGGAGGAAAGAAGAACATTCTGCAAGTGATCGGGCAAAAGGCAAACAAATATCTGAGTGCTTCCCTCTAGAGACACGGTATAAAAAGGTTAGTAGCAAGGATCACCGTTTTGTATGTGTGCATAACAGGGAAGGGAGAGAGACAGAGTGATTCCAGTGCCCATCAGGGTGGAAGTGGTGATGATGGTGACGGGCGATGAAGACATATAACAATGATGGTAATTCTGGGCGGCGCCTGTGGCTCAAAGGAGTAGGGGCCGGCCCCATATGCAGGAGGTGGCAGGTTCAAACCCAGCCCTGGCCACAATAAATAAATAAATAAATAAATAAATAAAAACAATGATGATAATTCTGACTTAAAACTGAGTTTTAACTAGGGTGTCAAAACATAAGAAGAGAATGTTTGGGCTGGCTGTGATACACGACTCACAATCGTCCCTGTGAACTGATTCCACCTAAGCCAGGTCCCTTTGCAACATAATAATGACAAACATTTTACTTTTTCCACATCCTTTACAAAAGTGTTTCCCAAGATTCAAATTCCAGCCTTCTGCTATTTTTCTTATATACTCTTTCTTGGAGATGTAGGAATCATCCATCGTGGTCTCTCTCCTAGTTCCTTTGAGAATACAAGTTTAATAAATATGGGATGATTGAGATTAATTAAACATGGACTCCAGAGTAAAGAGTGGTTTTAGAAACTGAAGATTAAGAGACCCATATAGTGACCTGTCACACCTGAATAGCAGAAATCTTCCACATTCTACCACCCAGCTCAGATTCCTTTTCTCTCCACCTTTTTCAACCTTACATCTTAACTTTACAATTAAGAAAATTAACTACTGTGAGCTATGTCCTTAGATAAACCAGTTTCTAAGTAACGGCAGCATGAGGTATTCAGATTATGAAAAAGTAGACAAGGATTACTTTTTATTTCTTGATTTTAAATCATGAAATGCCCATGTTACTCTGTTTTGTGTTGCTCTATCAGGACTCGAGACTAAGGAATGTGTAAAGAAACAGGTTTACTTGGCCCATGGTTCTACGGGTTTGGAAGTACAAATGCATGACTCCAGTTTCTGCGAGAGCTTTCGTGCTGGTGAAGAATGGCCAAGGAGATGGGAGAGAAAAAAGGTAAAGCCTGAGGGGGTTCTGGCGTGATGACGATCTGCCCTCCCAGGAGCATTTCTGGGAGGACTCACCCAGTTTAGGAGAGTGAGAATTCACTCATTACTCCCTACTTTGAGAGAGGCATCAACCTACTCCTGATGGATCCGCCCCAGTGGGGTCAAACTTCAGCATGAGATTTGGTGAGGACAGATAGACCATATCCAAACCACAGAAAGGACCCACTTCATTTTTAGTTGTCTCTAATTAGTGTTACACAAATAATGCTAACTTCAATGCCAAAATAATTTTGGAAACAGAATTTGTTTTATTTAGCATCTTCAACTAGAAGCTACAGAGAGTGGTACTCTTCATAAATATTAGCAACTGTTGGGGCTGCAGGACCAAAACAAACTTATTTTTAAAATGCTGCAAGTTATTTTCATTAAAAATACTTTTACATAAATATGTGAATAATTTGGAAAAGAAAACTATGCATGGATTCATTTTTAAAAAATATTTAACGAACACCAACTGTGTTTCAGGCATCTGGTTAACGTATTAACTTGGAAATCTCTATCTTCTATGGACCAATGAATGGACTCTTAAAAGTCAACCTGATACACTTAGTGATAAATTATCTGTGAATGCATACAAACATATACGTGTGTATGTATATGTGTGTGTGTGTATATGTATGTAGATATGTGTGTGTATATGTATGTAGATGTGTGTATGTGTATACATATGTAGATATGTGGATGTATATATGTGTGTATGTATATGTATGTAGATATGTGTGTATGTATATGTATATATGTGTATATGTATGTAGATATGTGTGTATATGTATGTAGATATGTATGTATATGTCTATGTGTGTATGTGTATACGTATGTAGATATGTGGGTGTATATATGTGTGTATGTATATGTATGTAGATATGTGTGTATGTGTATGTATATGTGTGTATATGTATGTAGATATGTGTGTGTGTATATGTATGTAGGTGTGTGTGTGTGTATAGTGAGAGAGGAGAGAGAAGATTGGTCTGCTGTTCTTGTTTTTGTCATTGGACTCCAAGGATTAGAAAAATCTTTTTTTCCTTACATTTTTTATTGGTTTAGTTCAAACCTTATCAAAGGGAAACTCTGACTCATATTTAATCAGAGATAAAATTTTTACTCTATGCCAAATGCTTTTATATAAAAATTTTATACAAGTAACAATTTTTCAAGTAACAATTATTGAGTGCCTAATATAATGCTTTTATATGTTTTGTATGTTATATAAAGAGGTAAAAACCATGCCTGACATACAAAATAGACTCTTAAGTATCAGCTATTACTAATATTTACAGATTTATTGAAGTACAGTTAAAATAAACTGTACTTATTTAAAAACACAACTCCGTGTTGATGTGTGTACACACTCCCAAAGCCAACACAGCAATCCACGTAGGGAAGGCATCATCAGCCCCTAGAGTTGCCTCTTTGAGATCCTTTCCTCTCACGCCTCTCATAGCCCTGCCCGCCCTCCGTCCACACAGCCAGTGGGCCGCTGGCCCTAGGCACGTTTTCACGTTCTAAAATGTGAACCTTAAATACAGTGATATGCGTGTAGTACGCGTTCTTTTTGCCTGGGTCCTTACACTCATAATTATATGGAAACCCATTCACGTTGTTGCACGTTGCCATAGTTTGTTCTATTTTAATGTGGAGGAGCATTTTAATGCTGTTATGTATATATCAAAATTTATTTATTCAACTGTTACAAAGCTGCTATGCACAAACGTTTGTGTGCATTAATGAAAGACATCTGGGGGGGAGGTATCCAGGAGGGGAACGAGTAGGTCGAATGACAGGCCTATGCTTAATTCTCAAAGAAGCAACCAAACTCTTTTTCAAAGTGGTTGTATCATTGAACTGTTTCGTTTTTTGCTTTTCTCCACTTTTTTGAGGTATAACCAATGAATACAAATTGTGTATATTTAAAGCACGTGTTGTCTCATTTTATACTCTCACCAGCAGCGTAGGAAGGCTCCGGGTTTCTCTTTCCTCGCCAACACTCGGTATCATCGTTACTTTGGTCATTTGGACCAGGAGAGTGGAATCTTACTGTGGTTTTAATTTACATTTCCCCAATGACCAAAGATGTTATGCATTTTTCAAATGCTTATTTGCTATCAATACATCTCTTTGATAAATTATAAGTTGAAATCTTTGGCTCAGTTTTAATTGGTTCATTTTCTCATTGCATTTGGTTTGTTATTATTAATTTTTTTAAAATTTATTTTATTTTACTTATTAATACTATTTTTGAGTCAGAGTCTCACTCTGTCACCCTGGATAGAGTGCAGTGGTGTCATCTTAGCTCACAGCAACTCAAACTCCTGGGCTTAGGCAACCCTTCTGCCTCAGCCTCCCACTAACACCTGGCTAATTTTTCTGTTTTTGGTAAGGATAAGAGTTTCACACTTGGACAGGCTGGTTTTGAACACCTGAGTTCAAGCAATCCATCTGCCTTGGCCTCTGAGAGTATTAGGATTACAGAGGTGAACCACCACCCCACTCCTGGGAGGTTTGTTTAGAAATATATATTCTGGATACAAACCCTTTACCAGATACCTGATGCATATTTTGCCCTGAGATCTTAGCTTATCTTTTCATGCTCTTAGTAAGTGTTTTTGTAAGAACAAAAATTCTTCATTCTGAAATTTAAATTAGATTTCATCAAAATTATCTTCTGTCTACAAAATAGCCTCCTGTAATTTTGCTTGGGATTGCATTGAAACTATAAAATATTTTGAGCAGAATTAACATCTTAATGATGAGAGTTTGCCAGATCAGGAATGTGCTTTACAATAACTCCCAGCTTAGAGTTTCTGTAAGTTTTCTCAGTGATGTTTTGTAGCATGACATGAACATCCTGTCTCTCATTTACCTAATTTATCCCTAAGTAATTCATGTTCTTTGACTTATGAATTATATTTTTCAATTACAATTTCCAATTATTTGTTGAAAGTTGATATAAATATACTTTTGAGGTATATTTACCTGATATCCTGACACTTTACCAAACTCACTTTGAATTTTAGAAGATTTTTTGTTGGTTACTTATAATGTTCTGCATAAAAAGTCAATTGTCTGTGAATGGTGTTACTTCCCTTTCCAATAGAATGTTTCTTTTTTCTTATTTCTTTTTCTTGCCTGATTGCACTGGCTAGAACCTCCAGTAGAATGCGGAATAGAAATAGTGAGAATGGACATCTTTGCTTTGTTTTTAATATTAGGGAAAAAACATTTAGTCTTTCAGCAATAAATATGATGTTAACTGTAGGGCTTTGGTGGGCTTTATCAGATTGTGGAAGTTACTTTCTAATCCCACTGTTTGAGAGGTTTGATCATTATGAGATGTTGAATTTTGCCACAGCCTTTTTCTCTATTTATTAAGATGACTGTGATTTTTCTCCACTAGCCCATGACTATGGTGATTTATACTGATTTTCAAATATTAAATCAACATTACATTCTGAGGTAAACTCCATTTGCTCATGATATATTATAACTTTTAAATAGTTAGCTTTGATTTTTAAAATATTGTTTAAAATTTTTCTATCTATATTCATGAGGGATCTGATTTGTTTGTTCCTCTATCAGAGTAGCTCTAACCTGGTAAAATCAATTAGGAGCATCCCCTCCTCTTTGGTTTTCCAGGCAAGCTTGTTAGAATTGCCATTATTACTTTCTTACATTTTTAGTAAAATATGCCAAAGCCACCTGGGCCTGAAGTTTTCTCTGTAGGAAGACTTTAAAATAGAAATCCAATTTCTTCAATATGTAACTAGCTGCTCTTCTCCTAGTTACTTACAGTGGAAGTTGAGGTTCATGTGTTGAGACTATTATTCCCTCCTAATCTGGATCTTTTCTTCTAATCACTGTTTCAGCTGCACCCCACAGATGTTACGTTTCACTTTCATATTTGCTAAGTTCAAATGCTTTCTAATTTCTCTTTTGAGTTTTTCTTTAACCTGTGAGTTTTTAAAAGTGTGTTATTTTTAGTTTGTAAATATTCAAAAGCATTTCCAGAGATCTTTCTGTTACTGATTTCTAATTAGTGCCAGAGAACATACTTTGTATAATTCGAATTATTTAAAATTTCTTGAGACTGGTTTTATGGCCCCTAAAAATGTGGATTCTGTTCTGGTTCAGTGGAGTATTCACAGAATTGCTTGGTCAAGTTAGCTAATAGTACCTTGCAAATCTTCTATGTCCTTATTGACTTTTTGTTCTATCATTTGCTCTGTTTGTCTGGCGTTTCCATATGGGTCGATCAAGGTCATATACTCTTGACCGGGTGATGTCTTATCTTCCTCAGGTATCATCTCCTCTGGAGATACCTCTGTTCCTCATTGATTCGGGTAATTTTGATCATTAGGTCAAAGTGTTGCTCAATTTCCCAATTCTAGAATTATTGCTTTTGATTAATCTTTCTTATAATTAATAAGCGATTTATGGAGAAGCATTTTAAGGATTATGCAAATATTGTCCTCCCCATCACCACTTCCTCCTGGATATAGCACCCATTGATGGTTCTTATGATCTTTAAATGGTTGGGGGGGATAATACATATATATACACACACAGAGAGAAAGAAAGAGGGAGAACATCAAATAGCATAAAATGTCAAGAGTAGGAAAATCTGAGTAGAGATCATACGAGTGTTCTTTATACCATTTTCATTTTTACAATAACGTGTGTGTATAAGTATATATACATAGATAATTAAATAACAATTTAAAAGTCAGATGATCTTAATGAGTGTCATCAAGGAGAGGACAGTACGAAGGTCAGTGACATGAAGAGCCTCATGTGTTAAAGTGGGTGGAGCCAGAAAAGTCAGTCTCAGCCTTGACTCTGTTCAAGTGTGAGTTCAAACAGGAAGTGAAAACCATACAAATCAGTGCAGAAGACGAAGGCAAGAGAAGCATGTTGTTTACATTGAAAGGCAGAGAACAAAAAAAAATGGCCCCAGCATTTAACACAAAGACCCAAGGCAAGATGGCAGACATTAAAACAAACATTACAGTTGTACAAAGACGTCCAGGGACATAGGATTTCCAGACAATGTTCATAATACAATGATGAATAAGATATGTGAGATGTAAAGCATTTTCAAGATTACTTCAATTACGTTCAACACAGAGGAAAGAATGTAAGTAAACAGATGAATGTAGTTGTCTTTGGCTGGTGGGATTACACATAATTTTTACTTCCTTGATTTTATGTTTTTCAAAATTACTTATAGTATGCATAAATTGCTTTTACACCAAAATGAGCTATATTTAAAAAAAGTAAAACGAAGCCTTTCCGGCTCTCCCTATATCTAGAACTAAATCTGATTATCATGAAGTAATACCAAGACCGTCTGGGTAACATTTTTTATGATGGGGGTAAGTCTGCCCCTCAGGCAACACTCGTGAGCTAACATGCTCGATCGCTTAAGTTGTTTTACGTCAAACACTATTCTCCACATTAATTTTAGTTTTATCTTGGGTATACAGAAGGTCATACCAAGAAGTTACAGGAACAAACCATAATGTCAGTCAGTTTTGATTAAGGTGGAGAATTCTCTCCCATTTCAGAGGACCTAGAAGAGGGAGTTTTTCCTTACATTTGCAATTGAAATTTGAGCTAGGTAGTGACACAGGAACACCCCAGAAGTGCCTGGTCTCCCACGTCACGAAGGCGGCAAGGAGCAGAGACAGAGCAGCGTAGATCCTGGACACTGGAGTCAGACTACCCGGCCGTGAGCCCTGTCCCGTAACCAAGTTAGTAAATACCTTTGCACCTTAGTCTCCTCATCTGTGGAGTGGGGATAATAATA
>CAUYTI010047915.1:0-30116 GCA_963575145.1 Galago senegalensis
GGACCACAGGCGCCCGCCACAACGCCCGGCTATTTTTTGGTTGCAGCCGTCATTGTTGTTTGGCGGGTCCGGGCTGGGGATTCAAACCCGTCACCTTAGGTGTACGTGGCTGGCGCCTTAGCCGGTTGAGCTATAGGCGCCAAGCCGTCATTGTTGTTTTAGCAGGTCTGAGCCAGGCTTGAACTCTCCAGCCTCAGGGTATGTGGTTGGTGCCCTATTCATTGAGCTACAGGCACTGAGCCTCATATCAGGTCTTTTATGATATTCCCACATATTCTTGAGGCTCTGTTCATTTTTTTCCCAGATTTTTTTCTCTCTAGTGTTTAGTTGGGTAATTTCTCTTGTTCTGTCTGCAAGTTCACTGATTCATTCTTCACTCAGTTCTCTTTATTCTATTGTTTTTGAGTTTTAAAACTTTCAGATTTTTCTACTTCTAAAACTTCCAGTTGTTTCTCTTTATATCTTCAATTTCTCTTCTGAGTCTATTTTTTTTTCATTTGTTTTCCGTATTCACAATTGCTCATTGAAACATGTTTAAGGTAGTTGCTTTAAAACCTGTTCAGATAATTCTAACATCTATGTCATCTTGGCGTTAACATCTGTTGATTGTCTTTTATCATTTAGTTTGAGATCTTCCTGGTTCTTGGTATGACAAGTGATTTTTGTCTGAAACCTGGACATTTTGGATACTATATTATAAAGTTGTAGATCTCATCTGAATCTTGTGCTTTAGCAGGCCTCCTCTGACATTGCTCTGGCAGGTGAAGGGGGAGGCTGCCCAGTTACTTCCAGGTGGGGTGGAAGTCCAGATTCTTTACTTGGCCTCCTTTAATGCCTGAGCCTAGAGAAGGCTCTGGTCACTGCTGAGTAGGGATTGGAGTTTAGGCTCCCTACTTGGTCTCCATACATGTCTGGTTACTACCAGGTGGTGGTGAAAAGTGTGGTCCCCACTGACACCATGGGGAAAGGGAAGGTCCATTACTGCCTGATGCAGAGGGAAGCTCCTGCTCCCACTCAGCCTTCTCTGACACCACCCTGCTGAGAGAGTGGAGGCACCTTGCTTTAGTCGGGCAAGGGTGAATCTCTAGGCTTCCCTACTTGCTTTTGCTGCCAGGAGTGGGGACGAGCAGTTATTGTCCAGAAGCTTTCTGTCTTGCCAGGCTGTTCCCTTCCGAGTCCTTTACCTAGAGAGAGCAGGCCTTTCTTTGGACATTTTTTGTCTGTGTCCGTTGATGTTTTTGGGTTGTCAAATTCTCCAGTATCCAGTCTGGGATACTTAAGGAAAGAAAGAAAACGCAGGGAACCCAGTGCTCTGTCACTCCTTTAGTCCTGAGGTCCTCAGCCAATCTGCCTTCTTCTTTCTATCTTTCCAAATCATCTAATGTTTGCTTTATAGACAATGGTTGAAGGTTTTAGTTGTGCTTAGTGGGAAGAATAGGGGAAAGTAAGTCTATTCTATTTTCCTACAGGCAGAAGTCCTCTGACCTCTCTAAAGCAAGCAAGCAGTTTGGGTAATTTTCTAAGACATCAAGCTTCTGACAATGCTGGGAGACATACGATGTACCTGATTAATTCTATGATTAAAGCAAACACCCCTTGTGACACAAGCTCAACTTCACATCCTACCCTGAATCTTTAAGAACGATGTCCTTGTGCTTCTCTGATTCATCTTTGTTCCCTTATCTCTCGGGGCTTAGCATAGTGTCTGGCACAAAAGATGCTCAACCTTTAGTAGTAACAATAGCCACTACTTATTACTTGCATATTATATGCTGGGCACTTCGTATCAATATTTTGAATCTGTCAGAAAGCCCTGTGAGGTAGATATTACTATTATTCCCATTTTACAAATGAGGGATGTGAGGCTCAGAGAGGTTAAGGAAGGAAACCAGCCTGAGAAGAGGGAGTGGCCAGCCAAAGCCTCTGGATATGGCAGGGATGGGAACTCAGGTTTGCCCGTTTCACTAATGTTGTCTTTTATGCTTTGCTCTCCTTCTTAGATAGTCTGTCTGCACAACTATGATCAGGTCAGCCAAGGGCCTAACTGGGCTAAAGACTGGGGACCCCACACCTCTGTTTCTGAAAAAGAGGATGAAGTCTGGGGATACTATCTGTGGTTGGAACTGCACTGCCAGAAAAGGAAATCATACAGGAGGCAAAGGGGTGCATTCTAGAATGTCTGGTAATTCTGGAGAGGTGATGACAAATTAACAGTGCAGGCTCTAGGCTGGGAGCAGTGGCTCACAACTATAATCCTAGCACACTGGGAGGCCGAGGCAGGAGGATCCCCTTTGAGTTCAGGAATTCGAGACCAGGTTTCTACTAAAAATAGAGAGAAATTTGAGACCAGGTCTCTACTAGCTGGGCATGTGGTGCACACCTATAATCCCAGCTACTCAGAAGGCTAAGGCAGGAAGACTGCTTGAATCCAGGAGTTTGAGGTTGCTGTGAGCTAGGCTGATGCCACAACACTCTAGCCTGGGCAATGGAGTGAGACTCTAGCTCAAAAAACAAAAACAAGAACAAAACAGTGCAGGCTCTGGAGCCAAAATTCCTTAGTTCAAATCCTGGCTGGGCCACTTAACTTGCTATATGACCTTGAGCACCTTACTTGACTGTTCATGTGTTGTTTTGCGTGCCACACTCAGAATGGTGCCTGGCATTTAGGCGTGCTCAGCAAACGCTGGCTGTATATAAAAAGGAGAGAATATTAAAAGATGAAGAAGACGCAGCTCTGCAAAGAGCATGTGATCAAGTGAGGGGACAGAGTCTTGGGGCATGGAAGGGCAGTCAGTAACTCAGGCTAAGTGTGGGGAGGGGTGTTGGAGACTTCCCCGCATAGGGGACACTTGGCTTGAGTATATATGGAGTGTAGGAATTAGCTCAGGAGTGGGCAGAAAGTATAGGTCTTCTAGGCAGAGAGGCATTGGCTTGAGTGGAAACCCAGCCTCAGCTCAGATTCCTCAGCCTAGGATGAAGAATCTTGGGGAAGGGAGTGGGCAGGAAGAGGAGGGAGGGGGTCTGCAGGGCAGAGACCCACTATTTGTGGGGAAATCTGCTCCAGTGAGAGACACAGGTCTCTCCAGCTTCCCAGACCTCGGCTTCTGCCCATCCTGTCAGGAGCAGGGCCTGCCCCTCAGAGGCAGGGAGATGTCAGATTTCTCCTCTGGGCAGCTGAATAACCCTTAGGGATTTTCATGGTCTCCCATGCTGGAGATCTCATTTCCATAAGCATCAAGGTTGCTCTTTTTCCATTGTTAATAAAAGATGTGTTCTGGTGACACCTAAGTGGGGGTGAGGTTCTGTTAGAGTGACAGGTGGCCATTCAGCCCTGCTGACAGGAGGAAGAACCCCACCTGGAGGGAGGCAGGAGAAGGGACTGAATAAAAGGAGGCTGGGAAGGAAGACAGTCCCCCCTCCCCCAGCTGTACCCACCATCCACACTTGTCAGTAGCCACGTGTGACTATTTAAATTTAAAAAATTATTTTTTATTTTATTGTTTTAGTTGTCAAACAAACCTTACACGTATTGATAAATGTACCCATTTTGAAATGGCCCAATCAAACTAATTACCATATTTATCACCTCATATACTTATTATTTTTTTCATGTTGAGAACATTTAAAATCTACTCTTCGCAATTTTCAAGTATCTAATATATATATATTTTTTGTAGGTTTTGGCTGGGGCCAGGTTTGAACCTGCCACCTCCGGCATATGTGGCCCGTGCCCTACTCCTTTGAGCCACAGGCGCTGCCCCAGTATCTAATATATTATTAGCCATATTAACGTAGTCCCCATGTTATACATAAATTTAAACTTAAACTAAAAACAACCCAAAATTCAAGTTTTCCGTCACACTAACTACATTTCAGGTACTGAATAGCTACACGTGGCTAGTAGCTGCGGACTGGACAGTGTGGATTTAGGACTATTTCCAACATCTCAGAAAGTTCTGGCAGCCAGACTGGTCTGGAGCACAAGTCCAGAGGCACTGCAGGGAGCTGTTTCTTCTTGCAGCTCCCCAGGAGAGGATGTGATAATTTGCAGGGCAGTGGAGTGAGCTCTATTTCCCAGGACCCTGGTCAAGGTCTCACTGGGTTGCTCTAGCCAGATTTTTTGCTATGCCTCACAGGGCCAATGGTGCCAAAATACGGCTGCCGACTTCTTTACTTAATAAAGGGTAAGGAGTTAGACTTGAGCAATGAGGAAACTCGGGTGTGAGAGGAGCCAGGGAACATGGGCTTTCTTCTTAGTAAAGAGGAAGCGGGAATGTGTTACACCAATGTGTGACAGAGAAACAGGAGGGACCCAGGGAAGAATGGTAATGTTGGGTGGGAATCTTTTAATGGAAAACCAGAAGTTATGCGATGTGACTACTGCTCTTATCTCAAAAGTGCAGCAGAGACTCAAGAACATGAAATGGTGTCTGTAATCTTAGGTGGATAGCCTGAGCTCAAGAGTTTGAGACCAGCCTGAGTGAGACCTTGTCTCTAAAAAAAAAAAATAATAGCCAGGTGTAGTGGTGGTTGCCTGTAATCCCAGCTATTTGGGAGACTGAAGTAAGAGAATGGCTTTGAGCCTAAGACTTTGAGGTTGCTGTGAGCTATGCCACCACGGCACTCTACTAAGGGATTCTGTCTCAATTAAAAAAAAATATATAGAAAAACTAACCAGGTGTTGTGGTGGGTACCTGTAGTCCCAGCTTCTGGGGAAGCTGAGGCCAGAGTATTGCTCAAGCCCAAGAGTTGAAGTTGCTGTGAGCTACGACACCTGGACACTTTACCCAGGGCAACAGAGTGAGACTCTGTATCAAGAAACAAAAAAGAATCATAAAATGCTCAGTGAGTCAGCATTTCTTATGGGAACCAGAGAACTGGCTGAGTTGAAAATAGGAGTTGAGTGGTGGGGCTACAGAGGGGTGGGGGCGCTTATCATCCTCAGAAAAATATTCCCAGAGCATGGGTACCAGTGTGACCTTAGGCAATAAGGATGTAGGAGCAGCTAGACAGACCCCCCCCACCTTCTGCCAGAGAGTGTGCTGCACCCAGAGAGACTCTGGGTGCTCAAAGAGCATGACAGAGACCGGCTTTTGAGGAGGAGGAAGGGGTCAGAGGATGCTTCCCCTGAGAAGGCACGTCTGTGTTGGCCTGTGAGGGAGGCATGGAAGCCACCAGATGAGGTGGGCATGGGATAGAAAGGGGGCAGGCAATGGAAGGGCTGGGTACAGGCAAGGAGTGCGCCGAGTCTCCCCTGTCTCCCCTTCCAGATCCTGCGTGGTGCTGGCTGAAATCAAGGCCTGCCTTGGCTCTCATGGGGCTCCGCTGGAGCCTCCCCCGTGGAGCAGAGGGAAGGAAGATGCTGAGCCTGTGGAGACTGAGAAGCCGTGGCCGCCCACCAGCCTGCTCACCTGAGCTCCACCAGCTTCTTTGCCATGGGCCAGGGCTTGTTCCGCATGGTGGCAATGAGCTTCTTTTTTTCCTCCACTTGCTCTAAGATCCGGGCCAGTTCCTCTTCAGACAGGGACTCCCCACCAGAGGCACTGGAGGCTACAGACGATGATCTGGAGGCCGGGCCAGGGGAGATACAGAGGAGAGTTGGGAAGGAGGTGGGTGTCCTCAGGAGTTCCTGAATGCAGACAAGCCCACAGGCAAGATAACACTCCTGCCTCCTGCTTGGAAGCTATCAGTGATTGCAGAGGCCAAAATGCTATCCTGTAGCCCTGGGCACTGGGGCTGCCTCCTCAGACTCTGTTTCTCTGTGTCCTCCTCTTACTCTAGAGCAGCTCTGCCCATTGGAAATAGGACAGAGCTGCTTATTGTACTAGAATCATGCGGCAAAAAAGAAATGGATACTTTGATAATGCATTTAATTTAGTCCAATATATTAAAAATTATAAATTAGCATGTAATCAGTATAGAATTATTAGAGATATTTTAAAGCCTTTTTTAATGCTATCTTTAAAGTCTAATACTCATTTTATACCCATAGCACACAGCAATTGAGACAATTAAACTTTCATCAGACATACTTAATGGGCATTTAGATTTCATAAATGTATAGATGAAACATAGATTCGCATGCCCAGATTGTTTTAGACATACTTAAAAGTTTCCCAGTAACTGAATCAAGCAGCAAAACAGCATTTTCCTTTGATATTTGCATCTGCACTGAAAACACAAGGTCATCTTTTTTAGAAGAAATATTTTGCCTTCAAAGTCAAATCAAATCAGTTTTAAAACTACATATGTCTGTCGGAGGTAAGTAAATTCACTAACTCTTGTGTCAACTCAGCGGTATTAATGTTAAATTAAAATTTAATTAGAAATTAAGTTCCTTGGTCACATGGGTTACAGTTCAAGTGTTCAACAGCCACATGTGGTTAGTGACTATCATACTAGACTGCACAGCTAGAAATGCCCCATGCAAGGACCCTCCCATCTCCTAGACTAGACTGTGTGCCAGCTGTACAAAATCCAGCTGATCACATGCACTCCCCATAGCCTCCAGGCCATCTCACTCCTTCAGGGATAAAAAGAGTGAGGCAGTGGGGTAGGGGGAATATGGAGGGGAAGGGAGAGTTGGGGGTGGAGGGGAGAACTAAGGAAGCATCATGCCTGGGTGGCTTAGCAAGCTTCACAAATCAAACTAGTCTGTCTGTCTCTGTCTCTGTCTGTCTCTGTCTCTGTGTCTTTCTATGTCTATATCTACGTCTGTCTCTGTCTATGTCTGTCTCTGTCTCTGTCTATGTCTATCTCTGTCTCTGTGTCTTTCTATGTCTATCTATGTCTGTCTCTGTCTATGTCTATCTATATCTGTCTCTGTCTATGTCTGTCTCTGTCTGTCTCTGTCTATGTCTGTCTCTATCTATGTCTGTCTCTGTCTATGTCTGTCTATGTTTGTCTCTGTCTATGTCTGTCTCTGTCTATGTCTGTTTCTGTCTGTGTCTGTCTATATCTATGTCTGTCTCTGTCTCTGTCTGTCTCTATCTATGTCTGTCTATATCTATGTCTGTCTCTGTCTCTGTCTGTCTCTGTCTATGTCTGTCTATATCTATGTCTGTCTCTGTCTATGTATGTCTATGTCCATTTCTAGGCCTGTCTATGTCTATGTCTGTCTATGTCTGTGTATGTCTGTCCGTCTCTATGTCTATGTCAGTCTATGTCCATATACTATATCTATACCTATATATTTTTTTGCCATACCCTATGATCTCTGCCTTTGAGTCTTCCCACAGGGTGCTCCCTCAGTCTGAGGAGTATAGGCATCTAGTCATTGCTTTCCCAAATTCCACCTGTTCTTTGCAGTCTCATTGAAATGCTTACTCCCTCCATGGAGGAGCCCTGAGGCCCCAGCGATACTGCACTCTGTATCTGTAGTGTGTACATATTGCTTTATGCCTTGGCATGTAATTACTGATGCCGGTGTCTTATCTCCTCTGCTGTCAGCATCTGGATATCAGGGACAGAGCCTTTCATCTCTCTACACCCTGCCATGGCCCTCAGCTGAAGATGCATGAATGAGTTCTTGTCTGTACCCCTTACATTACATCTGCCATTCAGACATCTGAGGTACATTAGACGGTACAGGATCCCTCCAGTGTTCAGGACACCCAGGGTCCATCAACGATGCATTCATGTTCTCATTAAGTTGCGAAAGGTACCATGCATCCTTTACATGGGAGCAACCAGACAGTAGACAAAGTTCAGGACACCCAGGGTCCATCAATGATGCATTCGTGTTCTCATTAAGTTGCAAAAGGCACCATGCATCCTTTACATGTCTGGGAGCAACCAGACAGTAGACAAAGGTCTTAATCAAGCCGAGATGACTGGCATGGGTAATAGAGGGGATTGGTGGCCTCTTTGAGGGAGGGCCATAGCTTTCTCTCAGTAAAGGTGGAGAGGAACTGTGGAACACCCAAGTAAGGGTGCCAGCGAGGATTTGTTATATAGTGGGAAGGAGCATCAACTCTTCACTGTGACCATAATGCTTCCAAATGTTTCAGAAGCCCCCCTAACTATCATCACAGGAGATTCTTAAAACATATGAATAAGGCATTTATTACCCCCAGTGAGCATAAAAGGGAGGCAAAGAGAGGAAGATGCTCATGGAAGCTTCAAAACATGAAACAACCCCACCCACTTGCTAATCCCCCAAGATGGCTCTGTCCACTAGCCATGTGTTTTAGTGCTAATGGAATGAAGGAGACAAAACAAATCAAATCCCCAAGTCCCAGAATTGTAGAGTTGGCAGAACTGTTGTAGGTCTTGCAGACCAATGCCACATTTCTGGAAGAGGAAAGCAGAGGAAGGGGACGTCAGTTTCTCTTCAGGGAGGGACAGCGCACAGTGAGTGCCCTAATCAGAGCCACAACCCACCTGGGTTTCTTGGGCCTCGTCCAGGACTCCTCCTTCTTCAGTGCCTCCTTTTCCTTCTTTGGGGGTGCACTCTGCTCCTTGAGAGAAGCCCGCCCATCCTTCTTCTGCCTTCCTTCATGGGTCCTCTCTGTGGTACTCCGTTCCTGTCCTCGTGGCTCCCCTCTCTGGCTCCTGCGCTCTGTCTGCTTCCTCCGGGGAGACCCTGGCCGTGGGCTGCCCCCAGTGCGCTCTTTCTGGCTGGGTGGAGATCCACGTCTGCCAGGGGGACCCTCAGCTCTGGCGGCCCGCTTGCTTGAGGGTCTCCTACCTCTGTCACCTGCAGAGGCAAGAAATAGAACCTCCTGGCTCCACTAGCCTCCAAGCCATGACAAATCAATAGCCCCAGCTATTTCCTGGAGCTCATTAACTCTGTCAGAGGTCAAAACATGATGCCCAAAATATGGCTCCTTGGCAGACTAAGTATATTAAACGGAGGGAAACAGAGAAAATAGCAGAAACAGGGATATCACTCACTGACTGTCATCCTCCCTTCTCCCCTGAAGACCTTTGTGTCTGGGCAAACAGGCCTTGCTAAGTTCCTCTAGTTTATTACCATTCGATCAGACATTCTGTCCTCCAGTCATACTTCTGCATGACTGTCCATAAGAACACAGTGTTCCCTGGCTCTTTGGGCCTTCATTTCTGAGGGCTCTTGTGTCATGTAAAGCTTATGTTAAATAAATATGCATCCTCTCCTCTTGTTAATCTGTCTTCTGTTATTGGGGTCTCAGCCATGAACCATGAGGTATCTGAAAACACAAACCTTTTTTGCCCTACAGCTCCAAAGTGCACCTATTTTGGAAACCTCTGGTTTCAGATGAAAATTACTTCCCCCCTTTCCCTAACTTACTGGATCTTTGACACTCTTGCCTAAGCCTCAGGTAGAGATCTAGCCTGTGTCTTTTCTTCCTCCTGGATTTACAGTTCTCTGGGGTCAGAGCTGAGTTGTGTCCTGACTCCCAGTGTCAAGGCCAAGTGTAGGCCTCTGTTTGGTAAGACTGGATGCTGAGATAGGAAGAGCACAGGAAGGGCCTGGCTGGCCCCATTCTCCACAGGCTGACCCCTGGTGTGCCCTTTCAATGAAAGAGGGAACAAAGGATGAGTCCTGCTAAATCGGGTTAGGTAGGGCTGCCTAAATGTTTGTTGAGACAGAGTCTCAGGCTAGAGTGGAGTAGTGTCATCATAGCGGCCTCCAACTCCAGGTCTCAAGGGATCCTCTGGGCTCAGCCTTCTGAGTAGCTGGGATTATAGGTGTCCACCCCTATACCAACCTAATTTTTGTATTTTTAAAAGAGACTGGGGTCTCACTATGTTGCACAGGCTGGTCTGAACTCTTGAGCTCAAGCAGTCCTCCTGCCCCAGCCTCCCAGACTGCTAGGATTAAAAGGCATGAGCCAGCACACCCTGGAATTTATTTGTGTTTTTTCAGTGACCTTATAGCATTGACAAATGGTCTGGTGGAACAGAATTCACTCTACAGTATAAACTTTTCCCATGGTTTGCCAAACCAGCTAGTTTAAGTGCAACTATCCATATAGGTGTTTACAAATCAAATACAGGTGAAATGATAATGAGGTTGTGGTATTACTAATGAACATCTTGGGCTGGGGTGGTGGCTCACACCTGTAAACTCAGTACTCTGGGAGGCCGAGGGTGGGTGGATTGCTTGAGCTCAGGAGTTCAAGACCAGTCTGAGCAAGAGTGAGACCCTGTCTCTACTTAAATTAGAAAAATTAGCTGGGTGTCAGGGCAAGCATTGGTAGTCCCACAGTTTGAGGTTGCTGTGAGCTAGGATGCCACAGCACTCTACTCACAGTGACAGAGTGAGACTTTGCCTCAAAAACAAAACAAAATAAAACAAACAAACAAACAATGCACCTTTCCATCACTTCCTGGTTTGGTGTCTTTGAGCAAGTCTCCTAACCTGTCTGAGTCTCAGCTCATCTCTAATGTAGATGTTCATACTCTGTTAGATTGATAATAAGCACAGCATGGCAACTGGCGTCTGAGAACAGACGTTATTACTCTGCCACTTTCAACCAAAAGACTGTAAAAAGAATATCAATTAAAGGCTAGCCTGCTCTGCATGAAAATCTCAGTTCTGTTGTTTGTTTATCTCTATGACCACAGATGAACTACTTCTCTGTACCCCAACTTTCTCACCTGTGAAATGGCTCTATAGCTCCGATTTCCCTGGCATGGTTGGGAGAGTTTCCTAAAATAGCGCTGGGGATCTGGCACATGGGAGCTATTCAGTAAAGGTTCTTTTCCCTCCTGAGTCCCCAGTACACCTGCTGCTTCTGGCCTCTGAGGCTCTGTGTCAGGATGGGTGTTGCCTGGACCCTGGCTGGCTGCAGAGCCCTGGCTCTCACTGTCTGCTGCAGTGGTTCTTGGCCTCGGCTTTTCTGCCATGTCCAGGTAGAACTCTCCACCTGCACTGTGAGAGCTCACACTCTGGGAAGAACAGAGAGGAGTACCCCCAAACCTCCCACCAAGCAGTCCTGAAAGCTGCCTGTCTGCTTCCTTGACCTTTGAGCTTTTGCATTCTGAGAAACAGGCCACCCTGTGAAATAGCACCACATCTTTTTTTTTTTTTTTTCTGAGACAGAACCTCATGTAGTCACCCTGGGTAGAGTGCTATGGCATCGTAGCTCCCAGCAACCTCAAACTCCTGAACTCAAGCGATCCTCTTGCCTCAGCCTCCCAAGTAGCTGGGACTACAGATGCCTGCCTCAACGCCTGCCATTTTTAGAGACAGGCTCTCTCTCTTGCTCAGGCTGGTCTTTAACTCCTGAGCTCAGGTGATGCACCCACCTTGGCCTCCTGGAGTGCTGGGATTTACAGGTGTGAGCCACTGTGCCCAGCCTGCTGTGAAGTTCTAAGAGAGACTCAAATTTCTCTTCTTGGGTTCCAAGCAAGGTTATTTGTAGTATATTCAAGTGGACAAGGGGCTGACCCACTAAGCTGCCCAAAAACTCCAAGGAGGGGCATTGGTCATTTTATTCCCTAACTCACATGCCCATAAAAAAGCATTTCGCAAGCATCTGCCAAACACTCTCCGAGGTACAGGGCTATGGCAGTAACCGAGATTGACACTAAGCTTTGAGTTAGCAGAGACGATAACACACGAATCAAGAGTACAGGGGCCAGCTCCACTCAGACCTGACCAGCCGACGAGACATTCTGAAGGAGGGTAGTCCAAGGCCCGGAAATGGGGTGGAGGGCCCATAGTAAGTGGCTATGGGGCAGGGTTAGGTAGTGCGTGGTGTGAGGGAAGAGGGTTTCCTGGACACAGAACTTTCTAGTTTAAAATGAAAACAGTCCTGGGCCAGTGACTGAAGGGTTTTCTAGAGCAGGGGACTTTCAGAATTAAAACTGGCAATGTCCCTGGTAAACCAGGACAAGTTGGTCACCCTAGGTGTAGGTGGGAAGAGCCCTGGAAAAGTTTTAGGCAGAGGCTCGGCACCTGTGGCTCAAGTGGCTAAGGCACCAGCCACGTACACCCAAGGTGGCGGGTTCGAATCTAGCCCGGGCCCACCAAACAATGATGGCTGCAACCAAAAAATAGCTGGGCGTGGTGGCGGGCACCTATGGTCCCAGCTACTTGGGAGGCAGAGGCAGAAGACTCACTTGAGCCCAGGAGTTAGAGGTTGCTGTGAGCTGAGATGCCACGGCACTCTACCCAGGGGGACAGCTTGAGGCTCCTGTCTCAAAAAAAAAAAAAGTTTTAGGCAGAGAAGTGACATGATGACTTTTGGGCTTTTTATAGACTTTCCATTTAGTCATTCAAACCCTAGTGGAGGAAATCTCTTGATAAAGATATTTCAAGGACCTGTAAACACAAAGGACATTGGGGAAAGAACTTCCCTGCCTTGGCTAAGAAGCCAGAGAGAATTTGTAAAAAATAAAACTATAATTTTTATTTTCCACTCTGACATGAAAGAGCTTGGAAGTCATCCTTCCCATCCCAACTACAACAACAAGCTGAACAAACTGAAAAACAACACTCCTTCTTAGGTCCATCAGAGAGTTGGGTTCTATGGGAAAGCTACTGCTGCTCAAACTGGAGAGGGACAGGGAAGCATATGAGGGTCTCACAATTGAGTTCACATATTCATCCTAAAATAAGTGCTCCATACCTCATTACAGAATATGACTATGGTCACCTTCAAAGTATTCCCCTTGGGGAGCTATTCACCAATGCCAATGCCTAGTCCACTCTTTAGAGCAATTTTGGAACCCTTCCTTTTTCTGGACTGACCAATCAGAGTTGTTGTATATGCACAAAAACACGTAATAGCCATAATGAACGCCACTCAGCAAGATACTGCCACATGTTGACATGAACACATCTGTGAGACACGGGTAGGCCAAGATGGGGAAGCCTTACTGAGTTGTTTGTACGGTGATGCCAACATAAACACACACAAAATTAATTGTCAGGCCTTGCAAAACAATTGTCAGACCCTGTAGCTTACCTGGAGCAGAAGCCCAGGAGCAAAAGTCCTCCCTGGGAACCAAGACTGGTAATGGTAAGTGATAGCTGGAGCTTGTTTTACTCAGCTATGGTAAGATGCACAAATGTGGAAATGATTCTCAATAAGAAAAAGGTTTTTATAACCCCAGATTCCTACAGACAGGAGATGTGGTCCAGCATTGTGGGTCACACAGGGAAGCCTTGAGGGCCATGAAAAGGCAGAGGGAGTTGGGGAGAAAACATGGACAAGGGCCTTTACTATGCTTTCCAGAGGGAGGAATGGGAGAGGCAGGTGCCATGCATGGCTAGTCTGAATAATTTCAGTGGGCTCTGGGGCCTAGGAACTGCTCCTACTTGTCTGCTGCCTGGCCCTGTGGTGATCAGGGCAGGTGGATATGTGGGTGACTATGAAAGTTTTGAGACAGACTATGTATGATCCATGAATTCACTTCTTTTTTTTTTTTTTTTTGTGACAGAGCCTCAAGCTGTCCCCCTGGGTAGAGTGCCATGGCATCACAGCTCACACCAACCTCCAACTCCTGGGCTCAAGTGAGTCTCCTGCCTCTGCCTCCCAAGTAGCTGGGACTACAGGCACCCGCCACAACGCCTGGCTACTTTTTTTTTTTTGGTTGCAGCCATCATTGTTGTTTGGCAGGCTTGGGCTGGATTTGAACCAGCCAGCTCAGGTATATGTGGCTGGCGCCTTAGCTGCTTGAGCCACAGGTGATGACTTCCAACAGCCCAGACTGTTTCTAAGAAACAGTCAACACTTTCGTTTCTTTTTTTTTTTTCTTTTCCTTTTTTGTTTTTTTTTTTTTGAGACAGAGTCTCACTCTGTTGCCCTGGGTAGAGTGCCATGGCATCACGGCTCACAGGAGCCTGCCACAACACCTGGCTATTTTTAGAGACAGGGTCTCCACTCTAGTTCAGGCAATCCGCTTGCCTCGGCCTCCCAGAGTGCTGCAATTACAGGCATGAGCCACTTTGCCCCACCTAAAATCTTTCCTATTTAAATTCTTAACTTATCTAAAATATAAAGTTTTGTTTCAAATAATAACAACAATATATTGCATAATCATAGTTTACAGACATGTAAGTGAAACAAATTATAAGAATGTCAGAACAATAGCAGGGAGGAATTGGAAATATCCTAGTACAAAGTACCTGTACTGACTGACCATGGAAAGGTATAGTGTTATTTAAAAGCCGACCTGCATTAGTGGTAAGTGCACATTGCAAATTCTATTGCAAATGCTAAAAAGAAAAGTAAAAAGTAAAGAATAAATAGAATGTATTTGCTAAGAAAGAAGAGAAGCTGGAATCACATCAAATGCTCAATCAGAACCACAGAAGGGGCCTGGTGTGGTGGCTCATGCTTGTGATCCCAGCACCTTGGAAAGCAACTCAGTGAGACCCATCTCTATCCCTTCCCACCCCCAAACAAAGCCAACCATGAAAGGCAGAAGAGTAGAAGATAAAAACATGAACAAAGAAGGGCATCAAAGAAAAAACAGCAATAAATATTGTAAGTATTGATCTAACTATGTCAATAATCACTTTAAGTATAAATAGCCTCAATATACCAATTAAAAAGAAAAATCGTCAGACTGAGCTTAGTGGCTCATAGCTGTAATCCTAGCACTCTGGGAGGCTGAGGTGAGAGGATCATTTGAGGCTAGGAGTTCTCCTCCAGTTTGAGCAAGAGAGAGACCCCATCTCTACTAAAAATAGAAAAATTAGCACAGAGTCACTCCCTCCTTCTCCCAGCTACCTAGAAGGCTAAGGCAGGAGGACTGCTTGAGTCCAGGAATACGAGCTTGCTGAGAGTAGGATGAGGCCATGACACTGTAGCCCAGGCAATAGAAACTCTAGCCCAGGCAATAGAAAGACATGTCTCAAAAAAAGAAAAAAAATTGACATTTACACAATACATAACTTAATAAGAACAGATTCTTCTTGAGCTCACATAGATTCACCAAGATAGACCATATCCTGGACCATAAAATTTACATTAACAAATTAAAAAATAGAAATCATACAAAGTATGCTCTCAGATCACAAAGGGATTAAACCAGAACTCTATAACAAAAAGACAGAAAATAATAAAATACTTGGGGATGAGGCAACACACTTCTAAATAGCACATAGGTCAAAGAAGTCTCAGAAGAAATGGAAAATTATTTTGAGCTAAATTTAAATAAAAATACAGTTTATTAAAATTTGTTTGATACAGCAAAAGCAGTGCTTAGAGAGAGAACTATAGCCTTGAATGCATAAATTAGAAAAAAAGAAAGCTTTAGAATCAATAATCTAAGCTTCCACTTTAGGAACTTGAAAGAAGGGGAAATTAAATCCTGAGTAAGCAAAAGAAAAGAAACACCAAAAATTAGACCAAAAGGCTGGACAAGGTGGCTTCACACCAGTAATCCTACCACTCTGGGAGGCCAAGGTAGGCAGATTGCTTGAGTTCAGCTGTTTGAGACCAGCCTGAGCATCAGTGAAACCCTGTCTCTACTAAAGTAGCCAGGCATTGTGGCTGCGCTTATAGTCTTGGGACTACTTGGGAGGCTGAGGCAAGTGGATCCCCTGAGCCCAGGACTTTGAAGTTATGATGCCACAGCACTCTAATCAGAGCAACAGAGTGAGACTATGTCTCAAAAAAAAAAAAAAAATTAGAGCAAAAGTCAATAAAACTAAAAATGGAAAAAAAATGGAGAAAATCACAAAACCAAAGCATGATTGTTTGAAAAGGTAAATAATGTTGATAAACCTCTAGCCAGGCTAACCAAGGTGAGAAAACACAAATTACTAATTATACTACCCCTCATCAAGACTTAACGATAAAGCTACAGTAATTAAGACAGTGTTATATTGGCGAAAGATAATAAATAAATAAATAAGGCCAGGTGTAGTGGCTCAACTGTAATCCTAGCACTCTGGGAGGCCGAGGTAAGCGCATTGCCAGAGCTCCCAAATTTGAGACCACCCTGAGCAAAAGCGAGAACCTGGTCTGTACTAAAATAGAAAAACTGAGGCAGGAGGAACACTTGAGCCTGAGTTGGAGGTTGTTGTGAGCTATGACGCCACGGCACTCTACCCAGGGTGACAGCTTGAGACTCTGTCTCAAATAAATAAATGAACAAATACGAATGAATGAATGAATGAATGAATGAATAAATGGATCAGAATAAAGAGCCCAGAAATAGACCCACAGGAATAGAATCAACTGACCTTGACAAAAAAGAAAAGAAAACACAATGGAGAAAGGATAATCTTTTTTTACCTTTTTTTTTTTTTTTTGCAGATTTTGGCCAGGGCTGGGTTTGACACCGCCACCTCCAGCATATGGGGCTGGCACCCTACCCCTCTGAGCCACAGGCACCACCTGAGAAAGGATAATCTTTTCCACAAATGGTGCTGAACCATTTGTTGCCTCATCCCCAAGTATTTTATTATTTTCTATTTACAATGGTAGAGAGACACACACGCACACAGACATTATACCTTTCACAAAAATTAAGTCCAAGTGGATTATAGACCTAAGTACCTAAGTGTAATGCATATAGGAGAAAATCCAAGTGATCCTGGATTTGGCAATAACTTTTTAGATACACCACCAAATACATGCATGATCCATAAAAGAAAAAAAATGGATAAACCTATGCACAAATAGTTACAGCAGTCTTATTCATAATTGCCAAAACTTGGAAGCAATCTAAATGTCTTTCAGTAGGTGAATGTATAAACTAATCATGGAATGTGGCAACAGTGGTATATTATTGAGTAATAAAATGAAACCCAAGAATATATAACCCAGAGCAAACCCTCATAAACTACGGACTTTGCTTCATAATGCTGAATCAATACTGGCTCATCAGTTGTAACAAATACACCATACAATGCAAGATGCCAATACGTTATAGGAGGGCAAGAAAGATGGTCATATACGGAAACTGCAATTTCTTTTTCTTTTTTTTTTTTTTTTTTGAGACAGAGCCTCAAGCCATCCCCCTGGGTAGAGTGCTGTGGCATCTCAGCTCACAGCAACCTCCAACTCCTGGGCTCAAGTGAGTCTCCTGCCTCAGCCTCCCAAAGTAGCTGGGACCACAGGCGCCCGCCACAACGCCCAGCTATTTTTTGGTTGCAGCCGTCATTGTTGTTTGGCAGGCCCGGGCTGGATTCGAACCCGCCACCCTGGGTGTACATGGCTGGCACCTTAGCCACTTGAGCCACAGGCACGGAGCCGGAAACTGCAATTTCTGCAAAATTTTTCTTTAAACCCAAGACTGCTCTTAAAAATAAAGTCTATTTTTGGTCAGGAGCAGTGGCTCACGCCTGTAATCCTAGCCCTCTGGGAGGCCAACGCAGTTGGATTCCTTGAGCTCAGGAGTTCCAGACCAGCCTGAGCAAGAGGCAGACCCCTCTCCACTAAAAATAGAAAACCTAGCCGGGCATTGTGGCGGGCGCCTGGAGTCCCAGCTACTCTGGAGGCTGAGGCAAGAGGATTGCAGAAGCTTCAAGTTTCTGTGAGGTATGAAGCCACCACATTCTACTGAGGGCAACAAAGTGAGACTCTCTCTAAAAAAAGGAAAAACTAAAATCTATTTTTAACAAATAAACTGATCAGTGAGAGGCTTTGAAGTAAACTCTGAAGAAGTTTTTCTAAAGATTGAAGGAGCTCATTAGATTGGTTTATAAGTGCTTATATAAATTAAAGATTTCAAAAAATTCCCAGAAATTAGGTAAAATTTGGCAAGTGTACTGATTTATTTTGTTTGGTTTAATAAAAACAGCATGACTTCTTTTTTTTACTATGTCACCCTTGGTAGGGGGCCATGGCATACCAGCTCATAGCAACCTCAAACTCCTGGGCTTAAAGGATTCTCTTGCCTCTGCCTCCCAAGTAGCTGGGACTACAGGGGCCCACCACAACGCCTGGCTATTTTTTGGTTGTAGTTGTCATTGTTGTTTGGCAGGCCCAGGCTAGGTTTGAACCCGCCAGCTCTGGTGTATGTGGCTGGTGCCCTAGCTGCTGAGCTACAGGCGCCAAGCTCTGCTATGACTTCTTTGGATTATCAACTTGCATTCTACTTGAATATATTATTCCTAGACTTATATGTATATGATCAAATATGTTAGCACTACTTTTATTTAATATTGAAGGTTATGAAATCCCTAAATGTGTGCTTAACTAAATTGACTCATTACTCCAAACATTTTTTCTCAGTAGTAATTATGTTTTGTAGTATGCCAGCTGGAAGATTAAATTTTAGGATTTTGGGGTTTCCTGGCTCGGTGCCTATGGCTCAAGCAGCGAAGGCGCCAGCCACATACGCCTGAGCTGGCAGATTCAAATTCAGCCTGGGCCTGTCAAACAACAATGACAACTACAACCAAAAAATCGCCAGGCATTGCAGCGGGCTCCTGTCCCAGCTACTTGGGAGGCTGAGGCAAGAGAATTGCTTAAGTTCAGGAGTTGGAGGTTGCTGTGAGCGGTGATGCCACCACATGCTACCCAGGGTAACAGCTTGAGGCACTGTCTCAAAAAAAAAAAACAGAAACAGATTTTTAGGTATCCTAAAACTTTAGCTTGATACTAAATTGAGTTAGTGAATATTCATTGGATGCTTAGATAAATCCTAAGTAAGATAGAATGCTGAAACATTGGGGCAGCGCCTGTGGCTCAAAAGGGTAGGGCACCAGCCCCATATGCCGGAGGTGGTGGGTTCAAACCCAGCCCCGGCCAAAAAAATAAATAAATAATTTAAAAAAAAAAAAGAATGCTGAAACATTGATTACTAGAGATCATTCAAAGTTTATGCACTTTTGTTTCTTTTTTATTTATTTTTTATTTTTATTATTATTATTTTTTGAGACAGAGTCTCACTTTATTGCCCCTGGTAGAGTGCTGTAGCATCATAGCTCACAGCAGCATCAGACATCATAGCTCACAGCAGCATCAGACTCCTGGGCCCCAGTGATTCTCTAGCTTCAGCCTCTAGAGTAGCTGCAACTACAAGCTCCTGCCACAAGGCCAGGCCATTTTTAGAGGTGGGGTCTCCCTCTAGCTCAAGCTGGTTTCCGACTCCTGAGCTCAGGCGATCTGCCTGCCTTGGCCTCCCAGAGTGCTAGCATTACAGGTGTGAGCCACCGTGCCCGGCCCCTTCTTATTTTTTTTTTTATATCCTTAGAGAATTTCGATCTTTGGGTCTATTAATGAATGTGTTCATTTCTGCCTCTTTGAGAAGTTGCATACAGGGTGTATGTGTTGGGGGGCCTAACACAGATACACATGAACCCTTCCCCTTCCTCCTTATTTTCTCCAAATCAAAGGCACACAAGGATCTGGTTAGTCCCCAAGTTCTTGGCCAAAGAATCCTGACTCCCACCCCCCAAAGTTACGGAATTTGCCCACCCTCTACCGCCAGTATGAAAAAGGAGTCTCTAAATGCCCCTGGCTCAGACATCACCTTTGCACTACCCAGGCCGTCACCCTCCCCTTTCAATAAACCTGAAACATCTTTGCTCTGTCTGGGCTCTGGGCCCCACTGCTTACACTTTTCAGTATGTGTTTTGTAGAAAGTTGTGTTATGTATGTATACTCATGAGCCCTGCTCATCTAAAATGTTGATGTAAAAGGCCAGGTCAGGTAGCTCACACCTGTAATCCTAGCACTCTGGGAGGCTGAGAAGGGTGGATCGCCTGAGCAAGAGCGAGATCCCATCTCTAAAAAATAGCTGAGTGTTGTGGCGGGTGCCTGTAGTCCCAGCTAGTTGGGAGGCTGAGGCTAGGGGATCACTTGAGCTGAAGAGTTTGAGATTATTGCGAGCTATGATGCCATAGCACTCTACTGAGGGCGACTAAGTGAGACTCTGTCTCCAATAGAAAAAAGAAAAATGCTGATGTGTGATGACAATTATCTGCCTTCCCAGTTTATTCTGTGAAATAGAAGTTCCTTTGGGTCTATAGCCAAACCACCCTAAACACACCAGACCTCCTCCGATCTTGGAAGCTAAGCAGGGTCGGCCCTGGTTAGTACTTGGATGGGAGACTGCCTGGGAATATGGGGTGCTGTAGGCCCTTTGCCTCTTTTTGGCTCAGCGCCTGTAGCTCAAGTGGCTAAGGTGACAGCCACATACACCAGAGCTGGTGGGTTCGAATCCAGCTCAACTTACCAAACAACAACAACTACAACCAAAAAATAGCCAGGTGTTGTGGTGGGAGCCTGTAGTCCTAGCTACTTGGGAGGCTGAGGCAAGAGAATTCCTTAAGTCCAAGAGTTTGAGGTTGCTGTGAGCTGCGATGCCATAGCACTCTACCCTGGGTGATAACTTGAAACTCTGTCTCAAAAAAAAAAACAACAAAAAAAGTTCCTTTGGTTGGAAGCTATAACTAAATGAAACTCTATTATGATTGACCTTGCATACAACTTTGTATGCAAAGTAATAAACAGAAAAAAGTAAAAGAATAGTTTTTTCCTAAAGTGAAATGACTGCTTGTTCTAGCAAAGAGAACCATGAAGGACAAAACCTGAATGAGTAGCTGACAGTTCAAAGAAAGAAATTTAATTGGCCTTGGATTATAAAGGCACAAATAATGAGCCTGAAAAGCTACTAAGTATGTTAAAGTCTTAGTAAAGTTTGCACAATTTTCATAGGAGGTTTGTTTATGCTTCCGTTTATTGTTTACTGTTGTTTACTGACATGCCTGTAATCTACACGTGAAGGGTTATTTTCCAGTGTAATCTGCCTACATAGCAAAGATTCTGTCTTCCCACAATAATTTTCTGTGTTGGTTTTATTATGATGTTGATTATTTAAGAAAATAAAGCTTCTTCACTTATTAAAAAAAAAAGCTAAGGTTCTTGATAGGTAATCACATTACCTTTTATGCCTTTTTTTTTTTTTGAGACAGAGCCTCAAGCTGTCCCCCGGGGTAGAGTGCTGTGGCATCACAGCTCACAGCAACCTCCAACTCGTGGGCTCAAGGGAGTCTCCTGCCTCTGCCTCCCAAGTAGCTGGGACCACAGGCATCCACCACAACGCCTGGCCATTTTTTGGTTGCAGCTGCCATTGTTGTTTTGGCGGGCCTGGCCTGGATTCGAACCCGCCACCTTAGGTGTATGTGGCTGGTGCCTTAGCCTCTTGAGCCAAAGTCGCCAAGCTTTATGCATGTTTTTAAATGTTTCATTGCTGCTTTCAAATCAGTAGCCAAATATTGTTTCTAGGTGTTCAAATCTCCTGGCATCTTTTTTTTTTTTGGAAACAGAGTTTCACTATGTTGCCCTCAGTAGAGTGCTATGGTGTCACAGCTCACAGCAATTTCCAATTCTTGGGTTTAAGCGATTCTCTTGTCTCATTCTCCCTAGTAGCTGGGACCACAGGCACCCACCACAATGCCTGTTTTTTTTTTTTTTTTTGTAGTTGCCATTGTTGTTTAGTAGACTCAGATTGGGTTTAAATCCACCAGCCCCGGTGTACATGGCTGGCACCCTAACCACTGAGATATGGCCACTCAGCCTTTGTTTTTTGTTTTTTTATTTCTAAGATTGACTCCTGGGCAGACAGTGGTGGCTCACAGCTGTAATCTTTGCACTCTGGAAGGCCCAGGCAGGTGGATTTCTTGCGTTCAGGAGTTCAAGACCAGCCTGAGCAAGAGCAAGACCCCATCTCTAAAAAATAGCCAGGCATTGCGGTGGGTACTTGGAGTCCTAGCTACTCAAGTGAGGCAGGAGGATCACTTGAGCCCAAGAGTTTGAGGTTGCTATGAGCTATGACACCATGGTTTTCTATTGAGGGTGACAAAGTGAGACTCTGTGTCAAAAAAAAAAAAAAATCCATGTCTTTGGGACTCAGTTTCTAAGTGCTGAGTTTACTTCAGGGACTGATAAGATAACGGGAGCAGGTGCATTGAAAAGTTTTGTGTGAGGCTCAGAGCCTGCAGCACAGTGGTTACAGCGCCAGCCACATATGCTGAGGTTGGAGGGTTTGACCCCTGCCTGGGCCAGCTAAACAACAATGACAGAAAAAGAGAGAGAGAGAGAGAGAGAGAGAGAGAGAGAGAGAGAGAGAAAAGAAGAGAAATGTATCGTGTGAGAAATAGAAATAATATCCCAGGCCCTCCAGCAGCCTGAATAGACCCTTTCTTGGCTGAGCGGACCCAAAAGACTTAGAAACAGAAACCCTTATTATGCCCCCACCCCCACTAACCACTGTTATTAGTCTTTCTTTTCTAACGGTTAAACAGAAACCAGCCCTTTAGAAAGACTTGCTCCATTGCTGTTTTCAACCATTGCCTAATGCTACACCTCCTTTTTTGAGATTTTGACACAGGAGATGACTGACATTCCTAGAGACCACTGACCACAGGGTAGTTAGCCTTTGATGTCAGAGGGATGAAAACTCTACCCTCGGTTCAGGCTCACACTGCCATTTTTTGTACTTGGAACCTACGGAGGAGCATGAAGCTCAGTTGGGTATGCACGTTCTCCTTTCATAAACACTCTCTTCCTATATTGGATTAAATATGTATAGTCAGCCACACTGCTCAGCATAAATTTCTATTTCCTTTACCTTTCCCTGAAACTGTTTGCCCTTGGCTTGTCTGCGTGAGGTTGCTTCTGAGGCTGCACGTGCGAGCCTGCAGGCTACAACCCATTGTGAGAAATAAAGCTCTTTTCCAAATGTATGAACCTCATTCTTCAGGTGACAAGTGCTTTTTGCAGGAGTGGGCTGAGAACACCCACTCTTGCCCCAGTCTCTTTTTCTTCTCTTCCTCCTCACTCCCTATGGAAAAGGGGATTTGGTGAGACAATGTAAGGAAAGACTGTTTTAGTGTAATAGAACTCATCAGGGTAGGAGGCTGGTTAGTATTAGCCCGTGAAAGATGAGTTGGTCCTGTAAATGCCCCAGGCTCTGGAAGATGATGAAGCAAAACAAATATCAGAGCTGGGACCCCCAGGAGAGCTCCAGGGCCGAGCCGAGCTCTCAGAGTGGGCAGAGAAGCAGAAATCAAGGCAAGGGACCAAGGAAAAGGGTCTCCTGGGCCCCTATATAAAGACCAGCTCATATTGCTTGAAAGGCCTGGGTAAGAAAGCCCGAGGATGTTTGCCTTCTCTTCCGGACTCTCTCTGTGTCCTCAATCAGCTAATAAATTGCTTTTAATGTGGTAACGGAGTATGCCAAGCAATCTACCAAGCCTCGTAGATATAACTTGGGGGTTACAATTTTTTTCCAAGCTGTAATTCCTAAGGTAATCTCCTTCTTGATCTGAACAAAACTCACGTACAATGTGGAAAACAAGCTAGAATTTGTCCTTCAATCTTCCCTAAACCTCTTCCTCACAGAAAACAAGCTGCTTTCCCCCCTTCCACAGTCAGTTTTCTGTGGATGCCACCTGATGCATAATTTAGGAGTTGGAAGGGCAGCTGTCTTGCTAAGAAGACCTCGGAGCCCAGCACACACTTGTAAACATCACGGCCTCCCTGTGCATGTGCCCCTGACTCAGGGGATTTGGGGAGCAGCAGACTGGCTGAGGATAAGCAGGTGGCTGAACCTCCACTCGGGAGAGCTGGACAGTTCAGGGCGTTAACTGAGTGACGCAGGAGGAGGGAGTGCACACTTTCTTCCTTCTAACAAATGGAGTAATAAACCGAAGTATTTTGAGAAAAGAAGTCTGTGTTCTCAGACTATTTTTTTCTCCTTGTAGAGTATGAACTGAAGGAATAGGATATCAGGCCCACTCAGAAGTGACTGTAGAGATTTAAGATGGAAATCTTTAGTGCGCGGCGCCTGTGGCTCAGTGGGGAGGGAGGGCACCGGCCCCATATAAGGAGGGTGACAGGTTCGAATCTGGCCCTGGCCAGCTAAAAAACAGCAATGGCAACTGCAACAAAAATAGCCGGGTGTTGTGGCCGGCGCCTGTAGTCCCAGCAACTTGGGAGGGGAGGCTGAGGCAAGAGAATCACCCTAGCCCAAGAGCTGGAGGTTGCTGTGAGCTGTGATAGCACAGCACTCTACTGAGAGCGACAAAGTGAGACTGTCTCCAAAAAAAAATGGAAGTCTTGAGGTCATGTTAGTTAATTTAATGGATTACCAATATTTCACCAAACTGCATTCCTTGACCCTTTGGATTCCTGAGTGAAAATTCTGACCCATTTCCTATTTTCCAAGGGAAAGGGACAATGACAGCAGGGAGGGGAGTACTTTAGTAGGAAAGGGTTTGTGTTTTAGGCAAATGACCTTCCATTTTGATCCTACCCCAGGAATGTTCGCCCACAGGTGACTCTCACAGGCCCAACCCCTTTAGCCCAGAGGGAAGGAAGCCAGCTTGGGTGTGGAGAGGATGACACTTGGATGACACAGGGAGAAAGGGATGTGGGGGCCAGCCTTGAGCATCTACATGTACCTGTCATCAAAGGAGCCCCCACCCATCCACTCCCCCCACCACCGGTAAGGAAGGGGCTTCTCATGTGGCCACCTCAGGGCACAGGGAGTTCTCATGTCTTTGTGGAAAGGTTGGTAGGGGTGGGGGGGAGGCAGGTGGGGGCAGGAGAGCTGTTGAGAGCCCAGAGGCGCATCCTTAGTCACCCTCCTGCCCAGCTCCTGGCCGCCTCTTGCTCCTGCATCTCTCCCCTTGTTGTGGAGCTGCCTTGTTAAGGACTCAGGGCTGGCCCATCAGAGCGCAGTGGGTTAGGGTTAAGGATGGCAGGAGAAGGGCTTTGCAGGGGGGCAGATGAGGTGGACTCTGGGACTCCTCCACTCCCAGCTCTCAGAATAGTGGGAGATCTCTTCTAACCCCCAGAGCGTCTTGCCCCCTGAGATTCTGCTTCCTCACCTATAGGCAGGTGCAGGGCCCAGCCCTGCCTGGAATGTGACAAGGAGACAATGGCATCACATTATGATGTTTTGTGATAGGAAATAGGGCCCTTAGCCTGTGGGTGTGGCTTCTGCCCCATCTTCTGAGCCCTCAGTGGCAGCCCAGGGTTTTCTTTTGTCCCACGGCCTCTTCTAATTCTCAGTTTCTCCTGGAGCAGGTCAGCTCCCTCACTGGCTCTCAGAAGAGCTGAGGTCACATTCCTGAGTATAGGAATTTCACTGCTTCCCAAGGCTCACCTCAAAATAATCCCAACGCTGGGGTTCCCCCTCACCAGCGGTTGAGCAGCAGGCCCTCTCTGTGTGGCACTTGCCCCCTCCCCAGTGACAATACCTGCTCCCACAAAGGCCCCATGCAGGGTGTTGAATGAGGGGGAGTGGGGAGGCAGAGGTGAGCAGGGCACCACAGGCTGCCTGTGACTGGTCACCCATCTCACCTGTGCGTGGAGAGCCGCTCCTTGCCCGTCCTTTGGCTCCACTTCGGGCTGGAAGACAGGAACCAGGACAAATGGCTGACCTCTGGAGAGTTCCCCCATCCCTGCACCACTTCAGATTACTGCGGGAACCCTCAGCTGGTTTGTGGCTGCCTCAGCTGATTGTGGAACTCAGCCCCAATTATTTTAGTGGGCAAACTCCAGAGTCTCCAGCCTGTGACATTTCTCTGACACCCTGAGTCTTGAGGACAGGACATCCCTCTACCCCTCTGCCGTAGACAGGCAGACAAATCTGCTGAGGGGACTGCTAGGGAAAAGTGACTCTACCAAGACACAGGAGGCTAGAAGACCATGGCGGGTTCTGAAGAGCAAGGAGCTGCTGCCCAGTGTGGCCTCAGGGCTCCTGTTAACACCAGCACTGCAGCTGGAACTGTGCACTGCTTGGTGGCTTTGAATGCCTCCGGTAGCCCTGAAAGGTAGTGACCACCACCTTCATCTCATGCATGAGGTGGGAGAGGCTGAGCGTCCAGACCGAGGTCCTGCAACCCAGATCCTCCCTGTGCCTCTCGAGACCACATCACAGGATCCCCATGAGCGGGCCCCACACAGATAAGGACATGGACTCACCTTCTTCCAGGCCCTTTGACTGGTGGCTCATGGTCAGCAGGGCTCTTGGTCCCTGCACAGGCTCACGAAGCTGGCTTGCCTAGGCATGCCTCCAGCCTGGGGTGCTTTCCTGCCCTCATGGTGCTGGCCTCCCTACTTGGGCTACTGTGGCACCAGGGCTCCCTGAGTTGCTTGAAATTGGGTGTGGAGGTGGGTGAGGTTTGGGAGAGAGACAGGGAAGGAGGCAGTGGGTTCCCAGCCCATCAATCCAGCCACACACTTCTCTGCTCAGGTTTCCCTGCGCAAAGGCGGTATGGCCTCACGTTTCAGGCATCACTTATACATGAGGGGCCCTGGAAGGGCCAACAGCTGCCGGTTCATCTCCCAGCAATGGTGCAATGATGCCACTTGCACTCCAGCCCGGGAGGTGTGAGGAGCAACCCAGGGCTCTTTCCCACTGTCTCAAGTCCCTGATTAGGACAAGGCACCAGAGAAATTCTAGGATGTTTATGAAGCTTTCACTTGGGCTTCTGTTTAAAATGCAGATTCCCAGGACTAACATTGGGCATTAGAATTGGTCAATCTGGTCCTGGCCCCCAAATCTGCACTCAGAATGCTGATTTAGGAATCCTGGGTCCACACGATGCATGCTCCTGCTTGGACCACCTGCCCCTCCTTTATCAGCTCTTCCCACCATTACCTGGTTTCAGGAATAATAATAATAATTGTTATTAGTTTTTTGAGACAGAGTCTCACTTTGTTCCCCTTGATACAGTACCATGGCTTTATAGCTCACAGCAACCTCAAAGTCTTGGGCTTAAGCAACCCTCTTGCCTCAGCCTCCTGAGTAGCCGGGACTCCAGACACACACCACAATGCCTGGCTAGGTTTTCTACTTTTAGTTGAGAAAGGGTCTCTCTCTGTCTTAGGCTGGTCTCAAACTCTTGAGTTCAAGCAATCCACCTGCTTCAGCCTCAGTATGCTAGGATTACAGGCGTGAGCCACTGTACCCAGCTTTTTATTATTTTTGAGACAGAGTCTTGCTTTGTCACCCAACCTGGAGTGCAGTGGCATCCTCATAGCTCATTGTAACCTTGAACATCCAGGCTCAAGTCATCCTGCCATTTCAGCCTCCTGAGTAGCTGGGACTACAGTCATGTGCTACCTTGCCCAGCTAATTTTTAATTTGTTTTGTCTTTTTTCTTCTTTGATTGTAGCCTGGGGAAAATATTTTGTCTTGCTATGTTGCACAGACTGGTCTTGAACTCCTGGTCTCAAGTGATCTTCCCACCTCAGCCTCCCAGAGCACTGGGATTACAGGTGCAAGTGACCATGCCCAGTCACAACTTTGAAATACTAATAGTTATAGACCTGTCCCTAGATCTAATTATTTAATAGTTAGGAAATATTTGTGTCATTATATGACAGATGTTTACAATGATTTTGGTTTTTTAATTTTTTTATAGTTTTTGGCCAGGGCTGGGTTTGAACCCACTACCTCCAGCATATGGAGCCAGTGCCTTACCCTTTTGAGCCACAGGCACCACCCCATGTTTACAATGATTTTGGTACTTATTTCAGGATCGCTGGTGTCCCTTGTAATCCTAGTATTTTATTTGATGAATTTAAAGTCTATGCTCAGAGAAGGGGCCTATGGACCTCACCAGGATGCTAAAGGATTTTGTGACACAAACATAATTAAAAACCTGCCCCAGGGCAGGTGTCAAGTAGGTGTCAAGACCAGATCTAAGCTGTGAATTTTTCCCAGGAACCTCCTAATATCTTGTTTCTCTGAGGTCGGGGAGTAGGAGGGCCTGTCACCTGCATCCTTTATGAAGGGAGAGGCAAAGAAATGACCACATGTGGTAGCATTTGAAATACACACATGACAGTTCAGTCTGTGGTCCTGAGTGGAATACTACGGCATCATCTCAGCAACCTCAAACTCTTGGGCTTTTTTTTTTCAGTAGAGATGGGGTCTTGCTCTTGCTCAGGTTGGACTTGAACTCCTGAGCTCAAGTAATCCATTGCCATGGCCTCCCAGGGTGCTAGGAGTTTTGTTTTGTTTCAATTTTAGCAGAGACAGAGTCTTGCTCTTGCTCAGGCTGGTCTCGAACTTCTGAGCTTAAGTGATCCACCTGCCTCAGCCTTCCGGAGTGGTAGGATTACAGGTGTAAACCACTGCATCTTGTCTAGCTCAACCTTTTAAATTTTTTTGTCACCTTACCTTGGTATCTAATCCAAAGGATTCCTGAAGTACTCCCCAGCCCCAAGACACTGAAGGCAGAGAAGGGACTCTTGGTTGAGTTCTCTGGCTTCCATAAGTAGGGCTGCAACACTAACTTCTCTCCCCATCAGGGCCATCCCATTGTAGAAAGGGCACCCTCCCATGTGGGAGGCCTGTAGGCTGACTGTGCAGCCAGAGGGCCCTGTCATCTAGAGGAAGGACTCTGGGTTTGCTCCAAGTCCTCTCCCTGATGAGTGAGGACCCTCTGAATCCTTTGCCTTGCCCTTCCTTGATCTCTTTTGCTGGAGGAGGAAGGCTGTCCACATGACCTTTGTCTCTGGAAGGAGATTCCCTCATGAACTAGGACCTGCCTGTCTACACTGCAGAATACACCACCTTTCTCCTTCAGACAAACAATAATGAACACCCACTAAGGGCCAGACCCAGTTCCAGGCTCTGGGAATTCAGCAGTGAATGAAACAGAGACCCCTGTCCTCAGGGCCTGACGTGTTTCTGCTGTCTGGTGGCCAGACTTAGCCATTGATGTCCGAAGGGGCCATGTAGGAATTTACAAATTTCTTCTCCCTCACAACCAAGCCTGTTTGTGACAATTATTGTTATAGAATTCAAAATCCAAGTTTGGAAGTCAGATGCTGAACACAGAGTATTTTTTTTTCTTTGCTCACCACTTATACCGATTCGGACACTTCCTGAAATGAATACACATTCAGGGGAGAGGGAGAAGTTCTCATGGGGGGTGGTGGTGAAAAAGAAAACGACTGTGCTGTTTTAAACTATTGTCCATAATGCACATGTGTTGCCCACTGTTCTGTTCTAGGCCCTGCCCGGGAGTTGTCACCCCAACTTCTCTACTCCTCACAATAGGAGTTGATGTTGTCACCCCCATGTTTCAGGCAAAGAAATGAAAAAACACAGAGTCCACATATCTCCTGGACGGGTCTGTGACAACACGTTAAGAGAGCCCTGGTCTAGAACATGGGATGTGTGGTTTTTACTTTCATCGCCCATTAAATCTCCAAGTGCCATTGAGAAGATCACTCTGAATTCTGGGCCTTGATTTCCCTACACTCTTCTGACCTGTCTAAAGGTCCCGGTGTTCGCCTCCTACCTGGGCACCTGGCTGCTGACTCTGTCTTCAGTGCCTCTCTTACGTGACAGCTGGGGCAGCCCCCAGAGCAGATGTTTGACCTGTCTCTCTGCTGCTGGAAACCCTTCCCTGGAAAGCCATGGCCTCCTTAACACTCAGACTCCCTGCTGTGCTGCCCAAGGCCCTGAGAGCTCCCACCCTCCCCAGCCCGCTCTGCCTTTCTCTTTCAGCCTAGCCATTGTAACTCACTCATGCCACTTGCATTATCACTCTTGGTACTACGAGTTTCCTTAGCCTTTGCTACCTTTGTCCTGTTTGGTTCACAACTCTGCAGGCTGCTGCTCTCAAGTCCTACGGCAGATCCTGGCAGACTGACCACCGGACACTTAACAATATGGGTGGGGTTGGTGTTTCCAAGCAGAGCTCTCCAGCTGTCCAGCAAGGGAGCATACTTCCTCTGCGGTAGGTGGTAGATTTCCTTCAGAGAAGGGGTGGGCAGTGTAGTTGAGGTTATCCCGAGAAGTCCTGTTAGAAGATAATCTGTGTCCTTATTTGGAGGAGATATAGGATGGTATGGCAATGGTTGTCTTCAGAGAATGAGCTAAATAACTCATTTAATTCTAAATAACTTAGCTATTTAGTGATCTCTAAAGGGATAATTGGTGGGCTCTGGTGTCTAAGGAGAGCATTCAAATCTCTGGAAAGAGTCCATCTCTGCTCTGCTTTCAAGTCCTGCCTCATCAAGATTTGCCTTTTCTGGCTCAGCGCCTATAGCTCAACCGGCTAAGGCGCCAGCCATGTACACCTAAGGTGGCGGGTTCGAATCTCCAGCCCGGACCCGCCAAACAACAATGACCGCTGCAACCAAAAAATAGCCGGGCGTTGTGGCGGGCGCCTGTGGTCCCAGCTACTTGGGAGGCAGAGGCAGGAGACTCGCTTGAGCCCAGGAGTTGGAGGTTGCTGTGAGCTG